>UELU01138444.1:14580-70412 GCA_900490025.1 Megastigmus dorsalis | reverse complement strand
CCCCCATACACAGCTGTGGGGCATTAAAGGGGAGTACAAGGGGAATTGAATAGTCTATAATTCGGAATGGCCGAAAAGTTCGAAGGGATAACCTGGTTGATTGCGTTACATTGCCAATCTGTTTTTCGTTTGTAAATGGCCAGAATTGATCTTGCTTCGAATCATTGTATGAAGGTGAATAGGTGCCAGTCATATTCAAAATGAAACCTAATGTAAAAGAAATATATTTTCTTGGATAATAAAATACGTTTTTGGAAAGATTGATGGTCATAACTATTTATTATAAATATTATTGTATATAAATGTATTATATAAATACATAATAAATGAGTTGTTTGTTAGCTCGTATATCTTTTAATTATTTCAAAATTGTTGCTACTACCTCTAATTGATTTAAAATTGAGACTGCTTTTCCAAGTGCAGCTCAGTTTAGGCTAAATAGAAATTGCCTTTTACTCATTTGACTATAGGATCGTAATCGAGAAAAAGGACCCGAGCAAGAGTTCATATTCCTATAACGGTATAACCACACCGAGCATTTGCAAGAGCAGAATGGGTCAGTTCATCCATCCACGAGCAGAGGCAAGCTGCAGGCAGAGCCGCTGTGCTGCCATAACTGCATACTTAGCATCCGCCATCTTTCTCTCCCTCTCTCTTTTCGTGCTAGGAAAAGCTCCTCCTTGCAGGGGAGCTATAGCTGGACGTTAGTAGCAGATGGCGCGCAACGTATTTATAGTCGAACCGTGACTCGGCGGCACTTTCTCTAACGGGCATAATCCGTGGAGCTAAACGAGACGGGAATTAAGGCACACGGGGAATGAAGACGTCGCGTCGCGCGCCAGACTATACAGGGAATCCGCGAGCAGGAGGAAGGGGGGACGGAGGGGAAAGGGGGTGGGGTCCGGCAGCTGCGGCCGGAAGATGCACCGCTCGTACGTATACCGACCCGGCGAAAGTTGCCCGGACTTTCCACTGGCTGGAAAATTCAATTTTCCACCGAGAGAGAGAGAGAGAGAGAGAGAGAGAGGATAGTTAGAGGATGTACATAAGTGCTGCTTCGAGTTGTTCGACTGGATGGACTGTTTAGATATGAGGGTATGCTCATCGTGTCTTGATGTTTGCATCGTACCGAGCAGTGGGTGAAAATCAAATTAAGGTGTGGATATTGAGATAGTAACTGTTTTTTCTATTATATAATTTATATTTTTGGGGTGATTATTCTGGACATATATTGAAGCCTTCGAAACATGTTGATCTTGACGGTGTCATTACGTGGTCAATAGATCGATAATTGAAGGATTATTTATTAATTATAACTTTGATAATTTATGTGGTATTGATCGCGAATAATGTATTAACTATAGCCCGATAATTATTATTATTTGCATTATACTGTGGAAGGTAATTTAGCGAAAAATTCAAGCTTTTAATGGGGCATGGAGATATTATCCCGAGATCACAGTCACGCGACAATAATTTTTAATTGAAATATTTAATGCATCGAAACTACGAGATTAGAAGTGTATACGAAATAATTTAGCTTATGGAAGTGTTGCCTGATTTACATATTACATCACGTTTAAGCTCGCATGTGCTTATGATTATACCCAGTGAAAACTTTCCCTACATATAATAGCAAAAAATTTAAAGTATCCACCGTAAAATTTAATGCCAAATATTTGCATGAAAATGCCGAATAAAAAATCCCACAACAGATGTACAACCGCTCCTATACATGTATACTTGTAAATATTTGAATATTGCCAACGCCACGCGTAAAGAGCTGTGCATTTAGTAAAAAAAATACAGCGCAAACAAAGTATATATATATAACCGACGAGGAGTGGATAGAGGGCACGAAGAAGCGAACAAACAGCAAAAGATAGCCGCGTCGGAAGCGCTGGCAATTTTTCTTGGGGACCGCCTTTATGGTAGCGCTGGTGGTGGCTTTTGCGTCAAGCCCGAATCGAGAGGCCATTAAATGCTACCTCCACGAAATCGTAATGATCGATGACTCGCGATAATGGTATCACCTGAAAGTTTTCCTTGCTTTCGACAACACCTATATAGTACATAGTATATCGACTCGCGTAGGCACCAGGTGAGGGGCATCTTCAGATAAATCGAGAAGGTGCAATCAAGCGACCTCAGATTCTGGCCTCATATTTTTCGGTGACAGACATTCAGGAACCGTGAGAAGCTTTACGGAGGCGGAGTGGTTAAGTGTGGAAAGATACAGAATTGTGCGAATCGACGAATGTTTATGGTACAATTTTTGAATTATTCCCTAAAGATGAATCTAGATATTTAATATATAAATTATATTTTTGAAGACATGCATACATTTATGCCATGAAATAAGAAGCGCGATGGCATGTTTAGTTCTAAAATAACTTTCACTTGAAATTTTCGACGAGATAAAGTAAGGGCGTAAAATATTTGATCAGATCGGATGCTGAAAAACAGTAAAAATAAAAGCCAGTCTACTCTGGTATCAACACATCTGCGAGGTTTTCCTCTAAAAATCCCAAGCCTTTTGTGTAAGACTGTGGAAGAACAGGCAAAGAGGGAACAAGAATAACAGAAGGGGACACGCGCGGTGATAAATCAGTGAGAGTAATATCACTGATTAGAGAACAGAGTAAGCAGTAGAGGCGGCGGCGGTGGCGGAGGTAGCAGGTAGCGGTAATCCGGCAGTTCACCAAAGGGAAATAACAATGAAGGTTGGTGTCGATTATCCGGGGGGAGAGTATAGGGAGGCGGAGAGGTACGACGACGCGAGGCACAGAGTCAGTCTCGTACGCGCGTCACCTCCTGATGAAGAGCGGTCGAATCGGACGGATTATCAGGCGGTAGGAAGCGTTGATTACCTTCATAAAGCTACATCACGTATATAACGCGGGGATAATTAGTCTGACCGTGTTGACTGTCTGTGCCTGTCGATACGCGAAATCCCTCCCTGTGTTTTGATCTCGCACACTGGGAATGCTTGAGTGGGGTACGCGGCAGCATTTCTGCGACTAAAGGATTTCTGTCGGTCGTCCTTTTATTTTCTGCTTGTTTGATATTTGAGTGACTGCTCCTTTGATTCAACGTATAGTGTATCTTCTAGTGCTAATCTATTATAAGAGAAACTTTATAGAGATTTATCATCTATCAATGTTTTACATTGAATTCCACGAATCAAAAATGACATTTTTACTATAATTATACGAATTTAAAGGTCGCGAATAATGGATTATAAAACGGTCGGTACATGAATCATTGGATTCCATAAAAATAAAAATTTTATTAATAAAAATATTACAACATGTTTGACTTTCGTGTTGTTACAATTATATTAGATTATGTAGAACTGAACTTTTTTAAAGCTGAACTGTACCTTCAAACACATGGTAAAGTAATTTATTTCAATACTTGGTTAATTTTTAAAATAATATATTGTCACTATAATAATATTGTACATATATAACGTATATTCTATAGAAAATAAAATAGTATAACATGTCCCTTTTTCACGCATTTTGATTAACAGTGCAGGTAAGTTAAGATCACCCCAGTGTACGTTACGCCAACTCGTCAACAAAGCACGTGTATTATGACCATCCCTCGAGTTGTAAGGGTTTATCAGCGAGAGATCAGCAACGGGAACGCAAACAACGAAGCACCCACCCCATGCAAAAGCCTCTTTACAAATTAGAATTTTCACAGCCTAAGAAGAATAAACACAGTCCTTCCAGTTCTAACTCAGCGCAGAGCTCCGAGAGAAAGAGAGAATACGAGAGATGGAAACGTAGGGTCTCCCTCGTATAGCAGCAGCAGCAGCAGCAACCCCCGCGTCGCCACCTGTTGCGCCCCCCAACACAGTCAGTCAGCTGCCTTCTCCAGTTCCCTCCTCGCCGTCTTTTCTTTTCCAACTCACTCCCACCCTCGTTCATTCGGCCGGGAAAGGGTCTGCAATGGAGGTGTGCTCTCCTTTCTCCCTCTCTCACTTTTCCTCTTGTCCGACTGTCTCTACGGCTGATCCAATTGTCGCGAGCCCCTTATACGAGGGACGAGATTAGGCGGCAGACTTGAGAACGGGTGAGCTTATTTGTGTATTTGCTCTCGGGCGCTGCTACTCCGAGAGCGAAGGGCTATCATCGCGATGCCTCAGATACTCGCAGACCGAAAAGTGCGCGCGTATATGCTAAGTGATTTTTCTTATGCGATCGTGGGATGACGCGCTTAATTTGGGCACTTCTGACCAAGTTTTCGGACTCTGCTGCGACAGTTTTGCGATTCGTCAGTATGGAGCAAGATTTTCGATTAGATTTTAAAGCCTAGGTTATAAGAGCGAATGGAGGGTCGGAACACCAACCCTCAAAACTATAGAACTTGTCCCATTTTTTAATGTGTGAAACAATCTGTAATTTAAAAATAGTGCGTTGTACAACTAGCACAGATAAACTCGACTTCGACTCCTGTGTTTATCTATGTCTGGTGTTGCAAATTTCCCACTCATGGAATAGAGTATTTCCTGCACTTGTTATGCACAATAAATTGTTTTAAAAATTATGGAAATAGTTCTTTTTTTTCGTGCCTATTTTACGAGCACAAAATGCGTACTCCTTCACTTCTACGGCAACCGTTAACTTTTTCACTCCCGTGTGGAAAGTGGACTTTTCCACACTATGTGCGCCAATGCACAACTTGGACTTGGGAAAAAGATAAGAGAAAGGGCAATTTTCATGTATCCGTTAAAAAAAGTTAGTACTTTTGTACTGGACTGGAATGGTGGCTAACCTTTTTTTTTATATCGACGGTTCGATGGAAAAAGGTACGAACTCCACGAGGGCTTGGAAAAGGTACTCATTTTCAAGTTCTCGCCGTAATAGTACCTTCTTCCTTCCCAATTTAAAATTAAAAGATTAATAATAATAATAATTGTGCTCTTCCTTGACTATTCTTTCTCCTTCCATTTCTTATTTTCGCAGTTAGCTTTCAATGAAACAAGTCATGTTTACTTCTTACTTCAAGAGACTGTCCTAGATCGTATCACGACAATGTTTTTAGTGTTATGTGAGTGAAATTACAGAATACTAAATATAATAAATAATAAAAGTCAAAATCCATAGAACATTTATTTCTTATCATACCACATTTTAATACTAAATATAACAGTTATTTGCACAATTAGGACTTCATTTACCGCCTTACAAAGTACATTAAATATTATTTATTTTTTATTTTACATCTGATCAGCCATACCGTCTTGATCAGGAAGTACGTCCTTTACGGTACTTTTATGCCCTAATCCACGTTATAGATTTTGCATGAATTTTTCTTTTGAAGTTGAAGAAATTAATTCAAAAAACTTAAAAATATACGCTAATATCTACCGTTGTTAAAGTAATTATTAAAATATTCTATTTATGTAAAAAGCTAATACTAACGTTGTTAAAATTACTATTAGTTTCTAGAAGAAGTCTTCTGAAACTAGTTTTTAATTAATTTCTATTGTCAGTTACATGTAATAAATAAAACTCATTAAGAATAAACGCGTTCACATATAGTACAATATCAAAAAATTATTTAATAAAGTCTATTAGTATAAATAGCAGTTAGTATGTTCTCTTCACTCAAATTGTTTCAATAAACCGGCGAAATTGTTTTTTTACAAATAAATTAGCCAATTTTCTACCTTTATGTACTTTGTTAATGCAGAAACCACACTTTACAAAAAAGAAATTAACTGAAAAGACCTGCACGATTCACGATAAACGCGCAGGTAGACATTTAGCAGTCATTTTTCGAAATTTCAACAAACCTGCGGGCGTTGACAGGGGAGTCGCTTTCGCGGGGGCTTGAATTTTATTTAACAGGTTCTAATTCAGCGCCAACTCCATCATCCCCAATCTCCCTCGCGTCGTTCTCACATCTTTGCTGGCATCTTTCTCTCCCAGCATTTCTGGAATATGTCCGCCCCCTCGCAGAGCGCAGACCGACTCGTCCAGCAGCGGCCCGATGCTCGCTCGCGCGCCGCTTAGATCCTACCCGGAGATAGGAAAAATGTTTAATGGGGTGAACTCGGTGGGAAAATGTTCCGCCGGCGCACTACTTCTTGCTGCTCGATATATATAAGTTTCGCGCTATCGAACGCTCTGCTCTGGCTTATTGATTCGCTCTGTATTCCTATGAAATCTTTGCTCGCGTGTTTTGTGAAATTTTAGGTGTTCGCTTCGGGAAGCATTATATTCCCAGCTACTTTTTTCGAGCCTCGAAAGAAATGTAGTTTCGCTAATTTAAACTTTTGTTTTTGTACTAAAAGGTGTTTTATATGAAAATTCGAATGTTAGTAATGATGATTGTAAATCATGAACACTCTCCGATATATAATTTTATTGTTGAAGTACAATATTTGTACATGTATATATATTATAAGTTCACGGAGCAAAAAGATGTCTTGCATTAAATGCACGATTTATTAACTCTACAATTAACGAAAAGTACTTGTATTAAGAACGAATAAGCTTATTATTAAACTCTAGTTCTTAACTATTAATGCACGCTTACATTTAATAAAAGTCATTCGTTCTGTTATTATAAGTACAGATAACAATATTTAATAAGCACAGATAAAAATAATACAATACTTATTTTCAAAATAAAATTAAACGTACAAATTGGCTGTGTGACCGAGATTTCCCAGCTATGTCGTTAGTTGCAAATTTGACAATTGTTGGATCCGTTTTGTCAGATCAACAAGTTCAACATTAGCTGTTGTCTCTGGGGTTTTTATTGTTGAGCTGTTAATTCTTTAAAAAACTTACCTCATTTATTATTTGGTTTTACTTTTGATCGATTTTAGATTTTTCAGATTTCCAAGGGTTGTGCATTGGCTGCTTAGTATTTGCATATATTCCTCTGCATGCTTTGTTACAAAATCTTGAATAATATATATTGGAAATGAATAAAATCAAGATATTCTATGTTTAAAGATAATCGTTAATTAATTTATAAATGAACTGATGAAAATCAACGCCTTTCTATATTCGTCTGTTACTACTTCCACGTTCTAAGCATAAGTGACAAAGAACTCAATCTTTTTAAAATATTCCTCTTCATGTAAAGGTATGAAAATTTTTTCGTAAACTAAAAGATAGTGCACATTTGACTAAAATGTAGATCCCCTTACATTTTTATTATAGACAGGGTGTGAGAATTCTCCTTTATATAACTGTAGAATAAAGATGTATACTTTAAATTTTGGTGAAGATATTATCTATTTTGAGACAAATCCATCAAGTATTCGTCTGGGTGTACACAAGGATTTCGTATTACCATAATATATAACCTACAATATTTTGCTTAACTAATATTTTCTGGTATACCAGGTCGATTTCTGTTATCAATTGGTACCACTTCCAAGGACAATCAAGGACATCTTCCAAGTCCATCCAGTCTATGAATAGTCCAGAATTCTTTTTTATTTCATCATATTCTTTTGTCCTTATATAAGCGCTAGTAGCGTTTTAATGAGACTTATTCCCTTCTGTTGCATTATGAAAATGAATACATCAATCCAAAGGAGTTCTTTAAGTGCTAAAAATCATCATATATGTGTAAAATATTACGTACTTATTGTTAGATATGTTTCTCTATAATCGTTTTTGTTTTGTAAAATCTGAAGTATATTCAGTAAAATATATATAGTTTTGTTTATCAGTATATAGAAATAAAATAAATTATACTTAATAAGAGTTAATAATTAATGATTGATGATGAGACGAAGAAACCAGGGATTTTTATGTATCACGGTAAAGGTCAAAGTATTCTTCAAGAATTTTTCATGAATTTTCATTTCCCATTATACAAAAACTTTCCTGGACAACTGAAACAAAATAAATATCCTACAATTTTGCTACAATTTTTTTGTGTGAATCGTCCATTTTTGATCCCAAGAAAATTATAGCTCTATGATCATTAACCACGATTTAACTATTTTTTACTCTTAGCACATACTCTTAGCAATGTTTTTGCTATGAATGTTTTTGGCATAGTTTTCCAAGGAAATAATTTCTATGCGGTATAGTAGAAATACTCGATTTCTTTTGAATAAATCGATTGTCCTTTAAAAAAATAATAAAAAAATGGTATCTGTATTGATAATAATGTTAAAACATAATTGATACCTATTGTTGAAAGAATCAAATTAGCCTTCTGCTCATTTTTCAGTGTTCTAATTTATGGTGAAATTCAATATCTTACTACTGTATGAATTGCTTTCTTGGTATTCAAATATACATTATTGTTTATAATAAAAGGTATAGAATCGTCTAGACCCCGGAAAAAATGCTGCACTTTATACCATGAATATTCTCCGCACCTAAAACGTTAATGTTGCGCGGAATGCCTACAAATATATATTCCTTTTGAATAAAATTATTTCAATTGAACCTGTTCGAAAACACTCCTGATTTTAGCTGTCGGTCAAAAGTTATTAAATTATTCATCTAGTATTTCAGACAGATTTACGTATACCAGTTTTCATTACGGCAAGCGAATTTTTTAAATAATATCGATGAATATAATAACAGAATAATGCAGTTTATCCCTGTATTAAAAAATCCATAGACTTGTCACTCTAGACAGTTGAATCGTTTTTTGATTGATTGATGAAACTGATAAGAAAAACATTCATTTGCCTTGTATTTGCTGTTGTAATTCGGATAAGACTATAATATTATAAACCTTAGTGTTGTAGCATTACTAAAAACTGATCAATCTTTATCCTTTCAACGAATGCTCACTATGAAAAATGTTAATTATAGGAATATAATTTTATCCATCCTCATAAACTAGGCTTTAGTAATCCTTTCCCGGCACTGCATTTATGACCTCCTGTGGCACTTTTCCACCACTAAAGGCTATAAGCGAAAGCCTTCGACGGCAATAACCTTTATCTCATCCTTAAAACCCCCGCGACAAATATTTCCCTATAAAAATCGCCGCACATATCCGTAAAGCGTGGACGCAAAAAAAATATGACCGAGAGGGAGAGAAAGGAATGCCGCTACTTTTCGCTCTTAACACACTTTCTGAGAAAGCTCGCGTTAAAAAGTCGACTTGTGTGGGTAGTGGCGGACATAGTTGAAAATTGAAAGCTCGTCGCTCTTCCTCGGAAAAGTGCGGGGCTCGCGCATATATGCACGCACCGCTTCGTTAACCTTCTTTCCCTGATGCGCCTCTCTCTCTCTCTCTCTCTCTCTCTCTCTCTCTCTCTCTCTTGTCGAAGCTCTGGAAATGCAGCTTTTTAACGGCGATCCTTTACGACGAGCAATAACCTCGGAAGGTGGCCAGTTGCCGTTTTTCCGGGTAGCCAACGTTAACTACATCGGTAGCCTAAATCGTTTTCATTATTTGCCTTTATCTCTTATTTCCCTCTTTTACTCCGGTCTCTCTGCTTTCTGTTTGCGTTTGTCCTTTTTAGCAGTTTCATCTCTCCCCCTTCTCTCTCTCTCTTTCTCTCTCCTTCTCTCTCCCTCCCTCCCTGGGAGAGACGCGCGCGGATTATTGCAATTAGCTGAGTGAATGGGCTGCTCGATCGATTTCTTTTGCTTTTAGCGGGAAGCGTTTTAACGATGCATTTTTCGCGTCGGCGTTCGCGTAAATTCTCTGAATTAAAGTACACTTTTGCATAGCTCGCCGTAAATAAACTTAACCACCAGCTTTAAGTCCTACCCACTTTTATTGATTTGGAATTCAATAGCAACAGTAATGTCTGTACTACTTTATATTTTTATCTAAACTAATATCTATAGTTTTTGATATCTACATATATGGCAAAACTATAATATCTATACTTATATGTATGCTTTGTACAGTAAATTATGTTTGATTACAACTTTGCTTGCGTACATTAGGAGAAGAAAGTTTTTAATCTAATTTGCTACATTAACTCAATAAATTGTTAAGCTCTAAAACTGCGCTTCTTTTTTTTTTATTTTATTTAACGTCGCTTTATTTATGCTCCCACTTGGTACTAATCAACGACGGAGGCATGCGATGTGTTTGTAAACAAAGCACATGAATTAAAATTCAGTGGTGCTCGTGTCAATCGGTCGCGCTTGGACTCGAACCCGGGTCCGCCGGACTGCGAGTCCATCGCTTTGCCGAATGAGCCATCGCAGGCCCCACTGCGCTTCTTAATGGCAAAGTTATCAAATTTATTTCTCTATGTAATAAAAACAATTTTCATAAAATTTAGTAGAACTACACATATTTTCATAAAATATTTCGCTCTGAATTCTTTCGTAGCGTAAAGTCCACTGCAAAAAAGGATAAGGCACTGGTATCATTTCCAATGAAATCAATCATATTATAAAAATAATAATACAGAAATCGTGCGGTATTTACGCGACATCGATCATTAGGTTAAAGAATCAAAGGAAATTAAATATGAAATCGCGAACACGACTAAAACTGGAGGATAAAGCCTCAGCTTTAGGTTCCCCAAATTGAATGACCGAGAGACTTTTCCGATCCGGCTTAATGCAACAGCCTCTCGTTTTTTCCCTTCCCCTCCGAAACGCGTCAGTGTAATCTTTCGGTCGACTGGCCATCCAATATAAAAAGTTTCTTGAAAACTGCCGACGGACAAAGCGAGTAAGCGCGCAGCGAATCGGTCGTGACGAATCTCACTCCGGTATTTTTCCTGCAAACGTTACTGCGTACGACAATGTGCGTGTATTGAATTTCTGTGCGGATGTCACCGCAAATTTGATATTTTAAATGCAGCCCTGAGGCGTTTTTATGAGCTTGCCGCATCGTTTGGCATTAACATTATTTTGTTTCTATTGGTATCGATACGAAAGTTCGTCTCTCCCCCTTTCAATGTACTATATTTTTATTCTCCTTCTTTTTTTTTCATACTATTTGAGTTTTTTGTATTGCTGTTATTTTTTGGCCCCAATATTTACAAACAATTGTGCACTTAATTTTAAAGTGATAATTCTTAAATATGTAGGGTAAGGGCTTAAGCTACTGTACTCTCTCCAGTTACTGTGTCTTTTTTGTATTTTTCAGAAAAACAAATGTTTAACTTCCAAATCTGAATTAGACAACAATGTTGTAAATCTGAATAAATACTGTTCGGTTAGGTGAGACAGTAATCAATATCTTTACCTTGCACTTAAACATTATTATTTAATAAAAACTAACCCGATTCCATAAAACTTATTTATTGCTGTCCTAAAAGAATTTCGTATTAAATGTTAAAAATGCATTATTTATTCCTCAACGTGTTAACTTAATCATTTTATTAATTTTTTTAGTACTTTAAACGGTTATAAATAAACGCCAATTTAATCCACATAATAATGCACTTATTCAAGTTCAGTCAATTACAGGTGAATCTTATGATTGCGCAGCAAATGGACTTTCAAATGAGAAAACTTTACGATCTGTAGAATCTGTAGAATCAAAAGGCGTCCGCACGCATGGGGCGCCCCCAAGCGACGGCGTCTCCGAAGCGATGCAACAGCGGCGACAACACATCGCCGTGCACTGGCGCGCATTCGAATTTCACTCGCCGCTGAATTTTATGAGTCGAGGGCGGCGCAGCGCCAAGGAAGCCCTGAAATTGGACTTATCCTCTATGCTAATTCGCCTGAAGGCTTTGGCAATAAGGCCACATCAAAGCAGCAGAAGAGAGAGAGAGAGAGAGAGAAGGAAAAAGAGGGAAATTCAGTAGCTGAAAAACAAAGGAAAGGGGGAGGGCGAGTATGTCCTATATGCGCGAAGTGAAACAAAAGGCAGTGGAGGAGAAAGACGAAATAAAGGATGAAATAAGAAGCGGAGAGTAAAATGGAAGGGCCAGCAGCAGCAGTAGCAATAGCAGCGGGGTCGGCGGGGACGGCGGGGGCGGCAAAAAACAGGAAAGCGGAAGAAACAGGGTATACACAGAGAAGTTTCATAAAAGGCGAGTGTGCGCCCGCTCGGCCGTGAAATGAGGCTGGAGACTGAGCGAGGATATATGCTTAACGTTATATGCCCGCGACATCTGCCGCGTTCCGCTATCGGTGTTTTGTTTGCCAAACGAATTCATTCCCTTGTACATCGATATGCGTGGGTCGACGAGGGCCAGCCCAGTGTGTACACACGCGACTCTGCTTACCTCGCGCGACCGCCTTCTTTTTATTTGCGTGGTAAAGATTTTTATGACGAGGCAAAATGATATTTGGTGTTTTCCTTGGATAGACTGATGCTGTGATTGTTAGATGAGCCGTTAAAGTTTGTTTAATATCATTGCAGCAGGTCTTACATAAAATAAAAAAATCAGAAAATTGTGTAAAATTGCAAATTATTATGGGTACACGGTCACTATTACTTTATGTAAAGTCTCATCATAGGTCACTGATAAGAACCTCTGCTTTGTTGATTGCATTTAATTGTTTACAATTTTAATAAGAATTTTCCTGCTAAAAAACTTTTTTACAAAAAGCTAGGTGATTATCATGAATGCGAACATACCATTTACAGCGACTGAAATAGTTTAATGATTTAGAATATTGTCTTATTTGTTGTATTTATAAATCAAAAGAAGGTCAATAGTATTCGCTTAATAATTATGGGATCCTTATAGCGTCCATAAAATACAGACTCGAGTGCAAGACGTCCCTTAAATATACATGTATCGTTCTTATACTTACAGAGAGATACTCGATTGAATGATTCTGTAAAGTCGATGGGAGGTCGTTCTTTTGAGCGTAGCGGGAACTTTGGAACGTGGAATCGAAAAGAGAAAGGAAGAATAAAATTCGAACTCTTTCTCAGTCGAAGCGGTTTTGTAGTTTGAGTTTTCCCGGTATTGAAATTTACTTATGGCAATGTGATAGCCCTGCTTTCACCACTTTAACTGTCAGACAGATAAAATGTTATATTTTCATTACAGTAACAAAAAGTATTTCAATTTATGCAAATAACGATATCATTGCGCTTCCTTAGTCCATAATCTTCTATTTCACAAAGTTTTAAGTAACTATTTAACACTATACTAGAAATGTCAATACTACAAAACTTTGGATCACTTATACGGGATGTGTAATATTTGTAGATATATCAGTTTACGCACCGTTTAAATATGCCCTTTAACTTTAGAAAATGGTAGAGTATGATCTGAGACAGTGCACTGCTTTCTAGACAAGGATACCCACGAATTTTGGTAATTTTGACCTCGGTGAACCTTTGTAAACTATGGGTACATGTAACAGACCAAAAATCATTTTTCAGAATAAACCAGCTGACTAAATTAAAAGAAACTGAGATGTAACTTGTTAAAATTTAAAATTAATATGTATATGTATAGTTTTTTTAATATTTTCTTATAAAGTTGATTTTTTCCATATCTTTTAAATAAAATGATATTTCCATTGATTGTCTTAAGACTGAATGATTTCTAAGAGTTGCATTTCTTGAATCAATAATTGTAACATTCGAATGCATAAAATTGTGGTAACGTACTTAGCTTTGAATTGGTCTATAAAATGAGTAAGTACTGAACATAATTTTCCATCTATCCTCTAAAAACTTTGAATTATATTTTAAATCCTGTTTGGCATATTGTAATTAAAATCCATTTTTACATAACCATGCCTTAATTATAATACTTAAATAAGTAATAATTATAATACTGTATACTGATATTTTTCTCTTATATTCAAGACGATTTTCATTTTGTTACAGTTTTAATAAACCTTCTTTTCTAATAATTAAATTCATGTAATCAATTTTGTTTCAAGATTAATGTAGATAGCTATTTTAGGAAGCAAATCAATAAGTGATGTATTGATTATTAGATCAAGGCCTAAGTTGCTTACACAACTGACAAAGAAATTTGAATCCTTCTAAGTATATTATATTTAGCTTTCATATCATAGATAAATCTTACTACTTATTTATTAACGAATAAGTCTAAATCTTTTGTATTTAGTGTGATCAACTATTTTTAATTTAGCATTATCATCGAGATCAATGTAATTTTTG
This sequence comes from Megastigmus dorsalis, assembly GCA_900490025.1. Lineage (NCBI taxonomy): Eukaryota > Metazoa > Arthropoda > Insecta > Hymenoptera > Megastigmidae > Megastigmus > Megastigmus dorsalis. The sequence goes on along the minus strand of UELU01138444.1, from coordinate 56,387 downwards.
TATTCATTTTTCATATAGTTAGCCTTTCAACTTCTTGCGCCCATTTTTTACTACATAAATTTTCTCCATATTTAATATCCAAATAAAACGTAATTTTACACTTCATAAGTCTCAATTATCTTCTATAAAATAATTTTATACACCGACATTAAATGTCTAGATGCGCGTTTTTAAATGTGGTCGTATCTTTCTTTAGTGGATCAGTTTACGATGTAAAACCGTCTTCTTTTGTATGCAAATATGATAAGATAAATTCATTAAATAATAAAAAGTGATTTGAGTTTGACATCTAAATAGTGAAATCCAACCGAGGCGTATATACTTCATTAACTTTACTATATCCTTTTTTAACGCTAATGAATATATACCTACTTACATTTTATCAGTTTCTCTGATTGTGCATCTGTGTTTCCATAAAATATTTAACAAGAAATATGCGTAACAAAATTTTGATGTTCTAAAACTTGAATTTTCATATTATCAAAATGAAGAATAAAATGTCTAAATTTGGTTTCATACATATGCATATGGAGAAAAAATTTCTAGATTTAAAATGAAGTGCGAAATTAAGATAGAGCATTAACTAAAAGTACACTAGTAAATGTTAAAATAATTTTCTTAATATAAAGAATATTGGATATGAATAGTAATAATATTCAATACAGCTCTATTACTCCCCATGTTTATTTTATTAGTTATTATTACATTAACCAATATAATAAACATGATTAATGTAATTCAGCTCATTGGTCTGATTGACTGGATTTACATATTAGAATATTTTGGTTCTATGATTTAATTTAATTATTCTAATTAGAACATAAATCATCGAGAAGTTAATAAATACTAATAAAACATATGGACAATTTTCAAATGAAGTTTTGATGTATGCATCATAGAAAGTGGTATAAGATATTCAAATATATGTAAATCTAACATATGAAACAAAAGAAACGTTAAACAAATATAAAATAAAAATACCACGCACGAAAATTGATTAAATTGCCTTAATCAATATAAGTGCAGCCCTATTAGTTTCTTATAATTTATTGACCAATATTGACTTCTCGCTTACATAATTAATCTTACATTGATTTACAAGCAAATTAAAATGAATCTCTATTTATGAATAGCGCCCATTTGATTGATTCCATTTTTTGAATTTTTATATCTTATATTTTTTTATATTATTTAACGTCGCTCCATTTATGCTTCCTCTCGGTGCTAATGAGCGATGGAGGCCTACGGTGTGTTTGTAAATACTGCTGCTGACTGAGTCACCTTAGGCCTCATATTTTTACACCTGTTACGACATATACCACATCATTGTTTATCTTTGTAAAAAGTCGAATACCTGCCCGACGGCGACAGTCTTTTAACTTTCATCACCCGAGTGATCAGATCTACCGCTATCTGATTTTCAAGACGCGCGGAGCTCTCAGGAGTTACAGCAAACGTGCACCACAGGAAAGGTGCCATAACAGTTGTATACGCCAATAGAATAAATAGACCGTTCGAGCTAAGCTTAGGCGTGATGGGAGCCACAGTCTTTTTATCGAGGTATTCTGCTCGTAATCGCTTTCGGAACTTTATAGTTTTGAGAGTTGGTGATTTAGTTCAGTGAATTCGCGGTCGTTGTATTTATTTTATATCCGTTACTGTCATTGAATGTGCATTGAAATTTAGTTCTAGAAGAAAATAGTAGTGGTTATGAGTATAAATTTCTTGCGTTCTATGATGATCAATAAATTCTACTTAATTTAGAAATTTAGTTCTATTACTCAAGTGAAAAAAGAGATTGCAATCTCGTGAAAATGTGGAAATATAAAAGTATTTCTGTCCATATACAATTTTACAGTTTTTGTCATAGAAACCTTCCTTAATTTCTGTAAGCGATAAGTTACATAGATTTATTGATATTGTCATTCTATAAATAAATTATTAATTCATAATATTTCTATTTTACGATACTAATGTAAGTATTTTGTGGGATAACCATCTACGGATGAAATAAATCCCTCGTACATAACACTTGTAAGAAGGATTATGCACTCTGAATATTGGATATCGTCTATTGTAATTTAGAGAAGCTTATTCAGTATTGGGTCAATACCAAAGCGGTATGTGCTCGACGAGGTTAATTACAGAACTTATACGGAATATTTAAAGATGCAAATGCAATTTGACCCGTAATTTGTTAATTGATCAATTATTTACAAAACAATTATTTGATCGTCAGTGTTCCAGGGCAAGAAGATAAGCCCATTCAAAAATCAAGAGCTAAATGTACAGAATCAGAAATCCACATCGACATTATTCTAGTGGTTATAAATACCGTTAAATGTTGTAGCTACAAAAGTGCAAATTGTGCGTTCAAACAATTCAATTTTCATAGTGGCATGCGGAATAGATGTGCGTTAAAAGAGCACATAGTGGATCTATTATTTACACTGTTCATAACATTCAATGCGTGCACATAGTTGACAACAGTTATTGTTGCCATAACTTGACTGCACAGTTGTACCGCCAAAGGTTTATATGCGTTGCCGAAATGAAACTTACCGCGTAAAATGTTTAGCGCGATAGCAAACCCCTTACTAAAACTAAAGTGCCTTCCAGTGTGATATACACTGATACAGTGTTAAATTCACGGGTTTAAAAAATTCATTATAATCTTTACAAACCTTGGCGAGCATTGATTAATGTGCCGAAACGATGAGATTAAATATAAATCTAATGTTTCAAATAAAAAGTCAAGTTGGAAGGAAAAAAACGACATACTCAATTAAAATGTGGATTCTGGGTGACGTATAACCGGCTTAGCAGTAATATCACGAGAAAACAAAAGCAATAACTGAAGCCTCTCGCATTTAACGTAATAATTCAGACCGCAGAGACCAAGTCTAAAATGCAATGTATAACCGAGTCAGCCGGAGTTATATATACAAAATAAGAGAAGAAAACCCCCGAACGAAATCAATAACATCTGCCATAGGGATCCCTTTTATTTACAATCGATCTCGTGAGTAATTTCGTCAACGTTTACGATCTTATGCGATTTTACGATTCCATCTCCGCTCTCCATGATCTCGAGGCCAGGAAGCAAGGCGAACTGGAGAGAAGATAACTTATTTTGGGGTTAACTCAAGTGAGTGAGCAAGTATCAAGGAAATGGGACGGAAGAGCCGGAGCGCGCGCGTCGATACCGGCTACGTGAACCTGGGGTCCGGCACGTCCGGCTATTTCGCTGCGAACGATCACCTCTCTCTCTCTCTCTCTCTCTCTCTTGCTCTTTCGCTCCCTTCCTCTTCCCCTCCCCCCTTTCGATCTTGGTGGAGGAAGGTGCGAGGGTGAAAGACGATGGAAAAGAGAGAAAAAAAGCGCGACAGAGAGAGAAGCGAACCGGAGCTGAGCGAATTAGAGATCGGCGTGCGGAGAGAAAAGAAATGGAGAATCAAGCGAGAGGAATGCAATTTAGCCCGTACTCACGTTCGCTTCTTCCTCTTCTCTCTCTCTCTCTCTCTCTCTCTCTCTCTCTCTCTCTCTCTTCATGAATCCAATATCGCATTACATTTCGCGACTTTTTGTGTTTTTATCGCCGGTATCTTGTTATCGGCCAAGATTGGAAAGTTCCTTCTTATCTTAGAGATGGAGTTGACTATATGTTCGAGGTCAGTTAAGACCACGTGGCGGAATTGCTAGAAAATATGCATGATTAGAAGAGTTATTGACTTTCATTTTTATCAACTAACGAGTTGATTAATATGATAAGGAACATTAACAGTCCGTGACATGTTATTGTTGAAAGTATAGACAATCGTTTTTAAGAAGAAGTCTACAGTATTTATGAATGGAACTGCTCAAATTAGTAAAAGTTATGAATAAATCAATGGGACCATTAATAAGTATGTATTACCGAATAAAAATAATGTTCTTTATGATTTATTTGTCGCTTAAAACTGGTAATTTATATAAATACATGAAGAAATTTTTTATCACCATCGCAATTTTTCAATAAAACATTATTTTAACCAGCCTCGATATTATTCAAAAGTTACTATTTCAAGTGCAAGTAATACATATGTAATACAGTTAGCAAAATTTGAAATATGAAGAACATTATATTTGATAATTAAAACGTAACTAAATTAACCGATAATTTAATTGCTTGTAATCGATCGTATATATGAAATTCTCAAATTTATTTAGTAATACAATTAAAATTCTCCATATCATTAGTTCCCTTATTGAGCATATATCTGCAAAGTATCATAAAAGAACATTCCACAAAGTAGCACAACAAATTGGTGCAAGAATCGACGCTCAAGAAGTTCTATATAGAGTATATCCTCCACCTTCCTCGCGCAGCGTAACGCGATTTGTGCTCGGGAGAATTAGCAATTCGGAATGGTGCAAAGTCACGGCTTCGCGACTGCTTAACGATAATCAACGAAACGTGCCAGCCGGAAAACAAGACCATTGGACTGCTTTCCTCTCCCCCTCCCTTCTCCCCTTGAACGACGAAGAGGGAAAAACAAGAGCTACGAGACAATTCGAGCGATCGGCAAACGAGCAATCCTCCACCTCCTCCTCTCTTTTTCGCGGTTATTAGATTTGCCGAAAAGGTACGGCTGTTGCTCGGCCCATTCCAGTTACCTCCTGAATCTAAAAGTACCCCAAGAAGAAGAAGAAGAAGAAGAAGAAACGAAGCGCAAACTATTTCACTCCCACCACTGTGGAGGCGCTCGGTGTGATTTGAATACAGCCAGTTAGCGGGGCGTGCCGCGAATTCGCGATTCCACGCTCCGGCACGACCAACTCTCCACTCTCATTACTACGCTTTTGGTGTCACGGTAAAGGGGGGCAGGTATTTATTGGACGAGAGCAGGTTCTCTTGCGCCTCTCCCCTATTACCTTGTGTTTCTTCTCTGTCTCTCGGCTTTCCTTCTCCTTTTTTTTTTTTTTTTTTTTTTTTTTTTTTGCAGGCGGCTAAAGAGGCTGCGAGGACTATGCAGTTCAGAGAGATTAAGGTCCCGATACTTTTAGCCTCGCTTTTAGCATTGGACTCGACCCCCTTTTTTCGCTGCTGCTGAGCTTTTGAGTGGTGGTGACTGTCGCGCAAGTGTGTCTGACTAGCCGGTGTTGTTGTTATTTCATAGTGAGTTGAAAGAATTATTGAGATTGTTGTTGGATTGATTCGTAAATTTATGCGTTTAAACAATAAAACGAATAATATAATTTTTTATTTTATTTCCGTCTTAATTCTTCACCTGTGTAGCGCATAATCACGTGTATTTAATGCTTCTGATAGTTTTCCCTCCTCGCCAATTGAGCAAACGAATGACCAAATATAACAAATAGTTATTATCGTAAATCTCGATGCATCTAGTATTCCGTTAAAGACTTACAATCCAAAGCACCGTAAGTATAAGATAGCTCGCTTAGTACAAAAGAAAGTGCACCAACAAGCCGCGAAATTATTATTTATCCATCCGACTTTGCAAAGGAGAATTAGCAATGCCTTAGTCGAGGCGGTATTGCAATAGCAGAGTAGCAGTTGCAGGGGCGCAATTAATTTTTCCAGCTTGTCGGGGTCGCGCGTCTCTGTCTCTCTCTCTCTCTCTCTCTCCTTAACGGTCGTAAAGTCGGGCACGTTAACACATTGCCCCGCGGGCACCCGCACACGCTACATAATTTAATATTTAAATGAAGTTAAAATAGTTGCGCAACAGCAATTTGTCTCGAGGTAAGTGGCGCCACAGCTACTCGAGCGCTTCATCTCTCCGACCCTCTTCAGCCTATATTCCAACTATCTCTCTTTCTCATTCACTCTCTCTGCTTCCGTCTCTATCTCGCTCTCTGAACTTCAGTCCAGTGTATCTTCCGGTTTGTTTTGACGGCTGGCGTGCAGCACTTGTGTTTCGTCGCAGAAAGCGATTTGCGAGCACCGCCCGGAATTTCATCTCGAGATCTCTCTTGCTTTATAGGCCGAGCGCGGCCCGTTGTTGTTGTTTGCTGCGAGGCGTCGCGATTAGAATTATGATGCCCTCTCTCCTTCTCTCTCTTTCTCTCTCTCTCTCTCTCTCTGGCTTTGTGTGTCGGTTTAGGGCTCGATTATTTGATTTGCGCGTTTGCGGAGGGCTGATATTGCTGTTTATGTATATAGATATGAAGCATTTCACGTCAACTCTCCCAGCCGCGGCGCGCGTATTCAGTCTTTTTTCTTCGCCATGTGAAGCAATTTAAATGTAAATTGTGGGATTGATGATTGATAAAGATTAATCAGCACGCATAAAAAAATGTTCAAATTCGTAATATCGTTCTGTTCCATTTTCATAATACACTAAATCTGATTATTTATATAATAAATCTGAATATTTATATAATAAGTTATGTTAAATGGGCTTATATTATTACATCTTATTACATGTACATTATTTAAAAGCCGTTTTTTCTAATTATTTGAAAATTCAATTTATATATTTTTTTTTTCAATTTCCTAAACTTATAGAAAGTCTAGATGAATTCAAAATTATTTATTGCATATTTACATTTAATGCATGATGAAGCAAAAAATTAATTTTCTCTAGAATCCAATATTTTTAATTTTGTTAAACTTATTATCTAAACGATGGAAAGATGCAATAATCATATGTAGTAGAAATATTCAAATACTCTGTAAACAAATATTAAATTACCATAAAATATTCAGAAACCAGAATGATTGTATTTTTATTTATCCGTATTACGGAACATTGATCTTACCGACCAGGGTATTTATCTTCTTACACGTTCTTGTATACTTTAATCATGAAAGGATTAAACTTACATTATCCGCATATAATATTATCCTCAGTACTTTAAAACTCTCGTACTTTTTTAATTTTTCACGTGCTCAAGAAGCAGAACAATTTTATCTTGTATTCTAATAATACTTACGGCAATATCTTTATTATCTGAATTACAATCAATCTTACCGATATTATAATTTATAGTTTTCTTTTTGTGAAATTCATTAAAAACAGTGAGCACAGAACTAGAAAATAGTGTTGAATTTCAGAATAAAAATAGTGAAACTGTTTAAATGAGTGGCATCCAGACCGTTGCACAAAAAGTATGTGCTGAGGATATAAGAGACCTGGTTTGATTGACCTAGATCAATGTCTCATCTATAAATTACGTGTGATCTCCGCATAAAGAATGGGAAAGATATTGATACTGACTTAACAAAAAATGGGATACACTGATGTATGATGTGAATCCTTATGATATGCTTCTTTCACTCGCAATCGAGTGCTCAAAATACCTGGCCATAACATACTTGATTTACGTTGTTATAAAGTTTTTGATATTCTCAGGTCTGAAGAGTGTAATCATTTAAAGCTGAGTAAGTGAAAATGTAAAGGTAAAACTTCCAACGTAGCTTACCCGCGTGGCGAAAGAACTTTGCTCAGTGCAGGGCACGTTGAGCTAAGAATTTCATGGAAGTTTAATTTTTCTTTCTCTGAAGTTGAACACTGACGCGTCTTTCAAGCTCTAAAGGATTTCAGGTTAACTTCATTTCTATATTCGGTTACTGATATTGCATTTAGACTATTCAATATTTCAGTCACTTTCCGCATACGGTATCTTATTTGAAATACAATTATTTTCTCTATTTTGACTATTTTATCGATAGCGGTCTACAGTACTGTTACTCAATTATAGAGAAACGACGAATTATAGACGATGAATTATAACAAGTACGAAGTATCTTTACAGTTTTTATCTAAACAATAACTTAAGTCGCGATTATCGTAATAACAATTTTAGCATGTATTTCTTTTAATTATTCATTCTTTTTAAAGTTGTGGCGCCATTTCAATATTTTTTAATATTAGACCAGGTGGACACTTTGCGAATCAGGAAACATTTAAATTGCCTCCAGTGAAAAGATTACTTTAATATAGCGATTCGTAGGTCTAACTGCGTTTTGATTAATTTTACTTACGAACTTTATTTTACTTTATATGCGAGCTAAGACTATTATTTTTGCTTGTTTATCTGCAGCATGTCAGAGACAAATTACAGACCGATTTCTTTCATTTCTAATATTGTCAAAATTCTAGAAAAAAATTATACATAAAAAACTATCAAATTTTCTCAACAATTGAAATATCATATGAGAATTTCAATTTGTCTTTTTAAAAAACAAAGGATGCAATATGCTCTTGCATTTTTGAAGAAAGTATGTATATAACAAACAATAATAATTGTCTTAGAATAACAGTAGTTTTTAGATTTGTCTAAAGCCTTCAAAACAGTGAATCACAAAAGTTGAAGAGACTTTAAAATTAGTAAATCTCGATTATACATGACCATTAGAACTAAATTGTTTTTTTAAAAACCTACTACTTATAAAGCCTGAAAGGAGTCTTGAAAATCATATATGTCTCTTCTTTGATTTAAAATGTGTTTATCACATACTTATGGAAGACGGATCTTAATAAAAATCTATAGTGAGCACAAATAGCACATAACGACGGAGTTGAACAATAACTAATATAAAATCGCCAACAAACGAATAAAATCCTCGTATATATATATATATATATATATATATATATTGGGTGCCGCTATTAAAGAGTGTGAGAGCTCAAGGGCTATTACAGTTATCATATCACATTCGCTCAGTAAGGAAAATCGTTTGTACATAATTGTATCCGCGCACGAGAGACAGGCGGGGGGCTGGGGAACGGGTGCAGCGTATACGAGCAACAGCTTGCGACTGTAATCGTGGAAACCGCGACTTTATCGCTGGGGCGCGGCAATAATTGTTATTTTACATGTGATTCCGAGCTCGCGCGCGAACCGGAAACGGATGCAGAAACACACTGCAGTACTGGCAGGGGGGAGGGGAGGAGAGGGGAGGGAGTGGAGACCCCTAATTGCAGACACTGCACGCGTGCTATTGCCGACTCTGTGAGCGGAGAGTGAGAGAGAGAGAGAGAGAGAGAGAGAGAGAGAGAAGGGTAGTGAGTAGTGAAAAGAGAGCGAGGGAGGCCTGACGAAAATGGTGGTGAGCTGCAGGCTAGGTGCTAGGACACGGAGAGATGAGGATAAACCTCAGTAGATATTGAATTTTTCGCTATATGCAAGTATTTTGCTTTAGTTATACTGTGTATTCTCCTTTTGTTCGCATTTTCCTGCTGTAATTTACGCCGATTTATTTAGTTGAATGAAATGCTAAAGTACAGTTAACAAATGCACCGATATGATAACCATTTAGATTTCTGCAAAATTATAGTGCTTCTGTTTTGACCCGAATTAAGTCAAAATTACTATTTATTATTAGTTTTAGGGATATTTATTAAGCCGTATGAATCTGAAGTTTAACGAAACAGTAGAACATAGATTCTCTTAAATGAAAAACGAGACAAAAGTAAAAATGAAGAGGAATGCCTTGAAATCTAAATGTAATCTAAACGCGAGCCCCGATGAAAGACAACTAAAGATGAGAGGAAACAGTTGCTCAGTCAGACAATATTTTAGATGGTTTTAATTTTCACAATTCATTTTTTTCATCCATTATAAAAACAATATTTGTTCAACTAACACACTTGCAATAAAATAGTCGATTTTTGAAATACTTCCAAATTTGTTGTTTAAATCGACAATGGCTAAAATTAATATTAAAATGAATTTATTAATATCCACTAATAATGGAAATCTTAGAGGATTCACTCTTTTTCTACAATGTGAGAATGAGCCTTTTTTCTGCTAACATCAAACTGAAGACATGATTTTACATTTTTACAAATTTTACACTTTTAATAAAATAGGATCATTTTAGAGTTCCTTTACTGTTTGAATTCTCTTGTATGATGAGTTTTGTGTACAAAGAATAAAAAAGCAGATACTCTCACATTCATATCTCGAAGAAAAAATAGAGTAAAATGTCCTCAATGATACATGATAATATATTCTTAATATAAATTAACTTATCTTAAGGGGACTTTTACTTTATAAATTTTCAAAAAATCGATTTTTTTTACGTAAAAATGTTCCTTAGTATCATAGAAATACTGCCCTAAAATTGTATTAAGAAATTCGAAATAGAAAGAAAGCTACAGCTGTATTTATAATGGTACCTACGTAAGACAGAATTATAGTAAAGAAATTTTAGACGCGTTTTTCTCGAAATCGCGTTTTTCAAAGCTGGTAGACGTTTTTCTCAAAATCTACTCAGCCAATCTCAGTAAACAAAATTTTTTTGATACTTTATACAAGCAACTTGTAAATAAACCTCTCAGAAGTTAAAAAACCCGGCGTTTTTTCGAACTTTTTATAAAATCGCGTGTAAAGGCCATAGAAATATAAAAAAATTAGCTTTTTAAAGGTTTATTGTTTAGTTTCAAGTCTCATGAATTGAATTGCGTTGCAATTTTAAATAAATTTGTTACAGGAGGACAGAAAAGTGTCCCGCAAATTAAAATGCATCTTTTAGAAGACGCCCTCTGCAGTAGTAAAAAGTAATTAAAAGTGCCAAAAAATAATTTTTTTTTCACCTTAAAACATTGTTAACAATGTATGGAAAAATTATAATTATGAATAAAATAGTTTTCCTTTTTTAATATTTAAAAGTTGTCTATTTTTTTTCAATTTAGAAAGTGAAAGACCCCTTAATATTTTTAATATTCTTATTATTCTTTAGTCTTTCTATATATGTTGTAATCAATAAGTCCTATTTAATTTTAAAAAGTTTTAGACAGTCGATAGAATATTTTTTATATTAAAAATTGTCCGATTATAGTTGTGGTTAGGTTCTACAAAATTCATTGTAATCGAGTTTATTTACAATGCTGAAAAATTGAGAAATTAATGTCAAAGTTTCAGTTATTGGAAATCTTGTAAAGTATTGACATGCATATCAAAAACTGCCGGGTGGATAAAATCAATTTGACACATTTTACAAATATAAAATTATTTTTACAATTTCTATTTTTGCATCCCCTTTTCTGTGACTGAAATGTCTGTTCAAATAATATATTTTTATAAAAGAAAGTTTGTTTATTACTAAGATCACTGTCTAATTAACTTTACCAGGAGTAGGTATGTAAGTAGTATTTGAGTTATAAAGATTGCAATAATCTCTGCAAAATTAAAAAGTGGATAGTGAAAACAAAGACAATCTAAGGGTGATACAGGTAGACAGACAGCCACAGCGAGTAAACAAAACTAAGTCGAAGAAGGAGGCGGCGAGAAAAGAAAACATAGGCAAAGCGAGAAAACTAGGAAGAGAAAGAGGAGCGAGAGCAAGCGTTAGCTTCCTCTTAATGCGAGCAACTCGCGGAATTGACTATTCGAAAGTGCGCGCACCTACGAAAGCACTCCCTTCGCGTCAATATCTCCGCCAACTAATCAAAACTTTCGTTTCTACGAGAGAGAGAGAGAGAGAGAGAGAGAGAGAGAGAAGATGGGAGAGGTGGAAGAGAACGGGCCTAACCGCTTTGCAATTCAAGTGACTCCCCCGGTGCTTTTTCGGTCTCCGGTTTCTGTTGCCCCCTTGCCCGTGAATTTCTGGCATTAAAAGTTTGCTACTTCTATTTTTTCTACTCGAATTCAATCCATTTTCGAACGAAGATTTCGAGAATCGTGGACACGTTATAAGGTGACACTACATTTCTCCGATTTCGCGAATTTAATACTTGTAATCAAAATCTCTTTAGCAAGGAATATCGCACTGTTTACAAAGTAAGAAATAAATCAGAAAAAAAGGATAATGAATGAAATGACTAAAATTAATAATAACATAGAAAAGTTAAAAAGAGATACCTTTGAGATAATTGGATTTACAACAAACTAGAATCAATAATAATATCAAAGATTTATTAAAACACGTCTGTGTAAATATAATAGGCTACACTCTTCGTGCTTGAGGAGTACTGAATATGCATTTTCCAAGGATCTAACTTCTTACAGTCCCACTGCGTTTTGAGAAACTTCATTCCGTGTTGTGCCGTGACATTAAATTGATAATTTTTTCCTCAACAAAAGACAGAGGTATGATAATAAGTCCATAAAACTGCTCGCGCTTTTTTACAGATTCTGGAATCTTTTTCCGGAATCCTTACGGCGATTAAAGGCTCGGTGCCTTTTTCTTGCATTTAAATAGATACTTTGCGTTTTGTTTAAATACCATTAATCGAACGATCACATTTCTATTTTATCGCGTTTTTTTTCTTGTAAATGAAAATATATTTATGTATATCTATACATGCTTCATCATTTTTAGTTTCAATAGGAGATTTACAGAAATAATTATTGTTGATTGATATGGTTTCGTACATGACATATTGTTTAGAACATAATGTAGTCTAAAAATTAAAATTTTTTATTATTCCCCATAATAAGTCACTTTCTTCCCTGTTATGAGGGAAAGAAAGTGACTATTACAGGGAGGTCGACAGTAAAATATTTTGTTGAATGTTCAACATGTTCACATATCCACCATAGGCGAGGTTGAACAAGATAATTGAATTATAAATTTTAAGCTCTTGAGCACTTGTGCTGGAATTCGAATTGCGAATTATCGTCTAATTCATTGAGACAAATCGATTTTTAAGGAATAATTAATCTAATTTTCGTTCGGAGCCCCACCAAAATCTTATTATTATTTAAAGAATCAGGTCAATAATTTAAATAATTCAAACTTACAGAGAAAAAATTAAAACTTACGGAATACTATACATACCACTTCTTACGTAGTACAGATGACAATTCGCGAGTTTATTTTAAGTCTAACCTATCAAAAAGTTAACCTTATTAATTCAAGAAATAGCTTAAGAAAAATGCATCAATTACTGCAGCGGAGCTCCATACGTCTGTGCAACGTAACTCAATTACTCTAAATTTATCTATTTCATTAGGTTACGGACATTTGAAGTAGCTCAACCAAGAGATCTACCAGCACTAAGCGGAAAAATTGATAATTAAAAATAGCTAGATGATTAAAATCAAAGACTATAATTATTTAATTTACTTAATAGAGCACTAAAAGTAATTTATTTAGTGTGTGTTTAAAGTAAGGGTATAAAAAGTGACATAGAATAAAAAGTTTATTTCTGTCTACTTAAAGATTTTATTATTCTTCACCGAGAAACTGATTAAATATTTTAATGATGAAATAAAATAATAGTTTTTGATTAATTACAATTTTATATTCAAAAGTCAATTTATTTAGGTATCATTAACACACTTAGACAATACTATAATTTACATAGTAATACAAGTACAAAATTATATATAGTGAGCAGCATCCAAAACTCGGGGGGAGACAACAGCTGTTTCCAATTCCTGCAGCGACACACCACATAATCTTTGGAAGAAAAGCTTGGGCGACTAATCGCGCAAAGCCTTGGTCGTTATCGTTGCGAAGATCCCGTGGTGTTTGTATACTCTCTTGACTCGGGGCTCGTGAGCGAACTATATACTGCAGGTGGTCGCGAAAAACTTTTTACTCTCGACCTTTATCCGCTATATCCCATTTTCAAAATGAAAACTAAGAGGGACAAAGAAGATAAAAGGGGAAGCAGCAGCAGCAGCAGCAGAAGCGCAGTAGTGTCGACTTTTCCCACGAATAAAGTTGATATTAAAATCAATCCGATAGTCCACGGGGGAGTTTGTAACCTTAAAGAGCCTCGGGCTCCTTGCGGTTTTATATATACATACATATATATATACATACAGAGAATTGAACTTCCGTCAAGTTCGCTTTGCTATTTGCATTCTCCGAACGAGAGAGACCGAGGAGGCCACGGCAGAAAGGTGAAAAGTGCGAGGCAAGCGATTTTCCAGTTTTCTTTGCCTCTACCAACCATATCCCCTCCTTCTTTTTCTTTACTTCTTTCATTTTTCCTACGTGCTCTCCCGCTGCTGCGGGGACGAATAACATTACGGTAATTTCTCCGAGATTGAACGAGGGGTTCTTGGAATTTGGTCTGTTTGCTGGAAATACTTTCTATATGTGTTTGTGCTAGTTTGTTTTGAATATTAGTCGATAATACGTTTAATCAATTTGAAGATGCTTCACGTGACTTTGACTGTACAAATTTTGATGCTGCACAAGAGGGAGAGAATTAGTAGACGGTTGAATGGTAAGTTGAATAAATAACAAACATTCTATGTTAAGAATAGCACAGAAATAGTGCGAGATATTAATTGGTGCACTCGCTTGCATTTCGAGCTGTTCGGATATTTCCAACAATAAAACGAACATAATAAACAATGTTAAATTAACATAAGCTATACAACAAATATTTATTAAAACGAAGTATTCTTTCCCTAGAATAACTCGGTCATTCGAATAATAAATAATGAAACATAAATTATTCCCGGAAATAAAAATAACAACATAAGAAATTGTCGTTAAATATATTTTAAAAATAAGAAAACTTTATAAATAAGCTTGATAATAAGTACTTCTGAAAACAAAGTATTGTTTTCCTAGAATAACACGGTTTGAATAATAAATGAATGTTTTTCCTCATTTATAATGAGTTTCTCTTTGACAAATTAAAGAAAAAAAAACAATTTATATCGTCAATATGCACGTGTTCTTTTCATAAGAAATAGGTCATTGGTTCACTAGTTCTCTCCTACCTATTCAATTCCCCGAAATTCCCAAGCTAAAATTACAACATCCGCAGAGTATCTTCATTGCAGCGCGTTAAATTCAGGCCGTATAAAAAATTCGCATTTTCTATTATTTACCACAGGCAGTAGCAGCAGCAGCAGCAACGCGTATATCCAGGTGGAAAGCGTTACACAAGGAAGCTATGCGCGCACTCGGGGAATGAAAAAGCTGAAATGTCTAATTAAACGGGGCTAGAAGAAAACGAGGAAGGTATAGGGGAAAGCTTGCGCTGCGTATGCGAGTAAATTAAACGAGCGAATCGGCCGTGACGTGGCTGGCGCTAAATGGAAGCACCGCATAGTCGGCGCGTCCGCTTTAATAACTAATAGTTCGTCATTAACAAAAAGCACAAGTATTTCGAGGTTAACGATCCGGTATTTTCGAGCCCATAGCGAGCTTTTACAAGAAGCGAGAAAGTTGGAACACGAAACAAACGCGTAAGGCGGAATGTTTAATTCAGCCGACGTCACTTTCAGTGCTGTGCTCTGCTTGTACATATATATATGTAGTCCGACTAAAACGCTGGCTCCGGTATACTGCGCGCGAAACTCTCGCGAGAGCTCGTTAAAGTCGACAGGGCGCAGTAATCGCCGTTTTGTGCGACCTTAATCACGAGGCTCGCGACTCCAAATCGAACGTCTTATACGTTTTTTTTTTCAAGATGTTCATCAACCAAACGGAACTTTACAAGCGCAAATGGAGAGTCACATTTGGACTTTGCAGTGAAACAACTTTTATTTTAACAAATTGCTTTTTGTAAAATAATGAGAAAGTAAATATTAATGAAATATGCGAATTATTTGCAGGTGCAAATAAATAAGCAGTAAAAATACTAATCACGTTACGTTCCGTTCGTTATATATATATTTGTACATATATATATACGGCGAACCCCCATTAACCCATTTCGCGGAAGGTCGATTATATATACCTTTGTTCCCGGAGCGCGCACCTCGTATATATACTTTTCAGCGACGTCGTAAAAGTCGCCACTGGAAAAATCATTATTCCGTAAATAAGCTTCGTAATGAATTTTCTGCACTGAGCAGCTTAAAATCAGTACACAGCCGCGAATATAACTGATATATTAAAGAATCGCGTGCGATTCATCGGAAAACTTAAATGCCTCAACTTGATTCGATTCCACTTAAGCTACGGTGCGTACTAAGAATTTCCATATAAATCACAAAGATTGATAAAGTTGTTCAACTTTGAAGCTAGAAATTTCGAATATCTTGGCGTTGCGCGACGAACCTGTTGAAAGCTCGTCATGTCGGAAATATTCCGCCTCTCCGACCGAGAGGCTCGAATCCAAAAAAGGAGCAAGTATTTGACGAGAAACAAGTTGCAAATTTTTCTAAATGCCCGGGAGGCGTTTGCTCGGGATTTTCTGCAAGGGAGCGCAAGCAAGCAAGTTGGTAAAATGAAGGCAAATTAATCCTTGAGGTAAAAATATAACTTTTAAATGTGTACTTTTTTATCAAGGAGCATGGGAAAGCACCGAAGGCATGTTTGCCTAATTGAAAGCACTGCGTGCACGAAGGCGAAACTATAAATTTACTTTAATTTCGTGTTTGTTAAAGAGCTCTCACTTATAAAAAAATTCCTCATATATAATATATATATTCAAAAGTTTTTCTGCGTGTAGCTATAATTCTCGTATTTAAAAAAATATACAGTATGAAAAATTTTCTGATCTTTTCTTATATTCAGACATTAATCAAAAATAGAATTTGGAGGTAACTGCAAAAACTTATTGAGTAACGTTTGTGACGGTGTAAATCCGTCAGAAGGAATAAAAAAAGGGAAAAATGAAGCCGAGCCTCGAGGATGACCAGCATCGACGTCGGGCATCAGCCGGAGGAAAGAGAGGAGGAAAAGGAACTAATAATGGGATTTTGGGGTTATGTTTCCGGAGCGGAGAGGAGAGGACAGGACGAGCCACTGGACTCACCAGCGAGAACGGCAGCGAGCAGCGCGGGCACAGCACGGCACGGAGAGAGCGAGCGCTGGGCTCAGCGTCGCAACGGCCGCGAGAGAGGACGCCAGAGAGCACCAGCGGCAGCGGCACCGAGAGCAGAAACCGGTAGAGAGAGAGTACAGTGAGTGCGAGAGAGAGAGCGCGCACCTGTCATCCGGCCATGAGAGAGCCGAGCGGCGAGTAGAGTCCCACACCCCCCAAGCTGGTACACCAGGGACATCAAATGAGGCAATACGTCTACCTCAGGATAAACCTGGCCGGCAGAGTGAAGAGAAGAAGGGAGATGCGAAGTGGTTGAGGAGAGTACAACCTGAAGATAGTACAAGAGGTATCGGAGTCAAGCCAGCAGAGTAATCACCTTTGTCAGCGTCCGAGAGAGGGAGAATCAAGGAGCGATTGCTAGAGAAGAGTTCTTGGATCAAAACGGGGGAGCTAAAACCTTCTACCATGCCAAGAATGAGTAGCAGGAGGTTATCTCAGGAGGAAGTGATGAGTAATCCTATGAAAAAGCCGCGCGAGAGGAAAGCCACGGAGCTAGGGTCGTCAAGGGATGAGATAACGAGGATGTTAGAGGAGTACAGAGCCACTGCGTGCAGGACAGATGAGTCTGCGACACGAGGGTGAGAAGAGAAGGAGGGAGAACCTTCGAGAGCAACTGAGGGAGTACCTCAGTGTGAGAAATGGGAAATGCCCTGGGTCAAGCCAGCAGAGCAACAACCTTTGCCAGCGCCGGGGCCGGAAGAGTTAACGCGAGGGAAGGGAGCGAGCCGTATTGCCGACTCAACCAGTGGTCCACGAGGGACCCAAGGGCACGAGTCTGGCAAAATAATGGGTGTGCCGTTACCAGGCAAGCATGGAGGACTTCCAAGCGTAGTAGTTGAACTGCCACGGGACAAGCCAGGCCAAGAAAAGCCAACAGCGCCGCGGAGAGAAAGTGGAAACGAGAAGAGAAGAGAGACATCACACGAAAACCTGGCATGGGGGAACCTTTGTAGCGACGGCGAAGCCGTCGGTCGTGAGAAACCCACTCAGCCAGTCTGGAACGCTGCCGGAAGAGGAGCGGGAAATGACAGGGTTAATGTGGAAAATTCGATCCTAGGGGAGGACAAGGCTTTGCGAGGCACAGTAGAAAGTGCAGAAGAGGATGACGAAGAAATTGCCGGTATGTGTGTAGAGAATCGGAATTTTTTCACGGTAGTCCTCGGAGGCAAGTCGTACCAATCGCTAGTTGATCCAGTAGCTATGGTGTCGCTGGAAGGACCGGAGATCACGAGGACTTTTCGAGATCGCCTAGAGCCGACAAAACTGGCGGTAAGAGGAGCAGTAGGAGGCCTGAAGCAAGTGGCAGGGTTGCTAAGAATGAGCATAGAGGTAGATGGACACACCGAGGTGTTGCCGATACGAGCTCTTACAACCCTAGAGTATGACTTATTGTTGGGCATGGATTTCTGCAAGTTGTTTCAGTGCGAGGTGAAGTATGGAGAGGAAACCTGGAGGGTCAGAAGCGGACGCTGGAGATCCTTTGTCGATGGAGAGAAGAGCGCTGAAGCCACCATATATGCAGAATGTGCAGGTATTTGTGAGCTGAAGGATGAAGAGAGAGAGCTGGTCGTAAGGATAGTAGAACGTTTGATGCCAGAAAAGACGGACGAGCATGCAGTGACAGATCTGACAGAGCATTCGATCGACATTCAGGGAGCCCCACCAATCAAACATAAACTACGCCGGATGTCGCCAGCGATGCTAGAAGTCGCCCAGAAGGAAGTGGACGCGATGAATAGCATGGTCGTGATAGAGAGATCAGCCAGTGAGTGGAGCAGCGCGCCAGTGCTTGTCAAGAAGTCAAATGGCAAGTACCGGTTCTGCATCGATTTCAGGGACTTGAATCGGGTGACCAAGAAGGATGCCTACCCGATACCAAACATGGATTCCATCTTGGATAAGCTTAGAAGAGCCAAGTACATAACCAAGATAGACCTAGAATGGGCGTATTTCCAAGTGCCGGTAGAGAACAGCCTTTGCCGTGCCAGAATCGGGATTGTGGCAGTTCAAAAGGATGCCATTTGGCCTGTTAAATGCACCAATGACATTCCAGAGACTCATAGATGCCCTATTTGGCCCGGAGTTAGAGCCCTACGTATTTGGATATCTGGATGACATAATTGTGGTCACCGAAGACTTCCAGGAACACCTGCACTGGTTGAAAGTGGTGTTGCACAGGTTGAGAGGCGCAAACCTATCCATAAACCGAGAGAAATGCGAGTTTTGCTGTTCCAGTGTGATATATCTGGGTTTCCTACTGGATAGTGAGGGACTACGGCCGGATCCAGAGAAAGTAGCGCCGGTAGTCAACTATCCAGCGCCGCAGACAGTCACGCAGTTGAGACGTTTTCTTTGAATGGTCGGATGGCATTCGAGGTTCATAGAAAAGGACTCCGAATGGAAAATGCCGCTAGTCAAGCTTTTGAGGAAGGATATGCCTTGGAAATGGCAAGAGGAACAACAAGAGGCTTTCGACAAGCTGAAAAGGGCGCTACCAGAAGCTCTAGTTCTTGCCAGGCCAGATTTCTCTAAGCCATTCTCTATACAGTGCGATGCCACTGACTACGAGGTGGGAGCGGTATTAACGCAGGAAGGAGAAGATGGTGAGCACCCAATAGTCTATGTCAGCCGAGTACTTACGCCGGCAGAGAAAAACTACACCACGACGGAAAAGGAATGCTTAGCACTAGTGTGGGCCGTGAAAAAGCTGAGACCATATATAGAGGGTTACAGGTTCACGGCTGTGACGGGCCATAGCGCGCTGAAATGGCTAAAAACGACGAAAGAACCGACAGGCCGGATAGCAAGATGGCTATTGGAGTTACAGCAGCTGGATTTTATGATTGTGCACAAAAAAGGAGCGCTCAATCACTTGCCAGACGCCCTGTCACGAATGTTTGAGTCGGAAGAAGAGCAGGCAGCCGCGTTTGTGGAGGTCCAGGACCCACGCTATCTAAGGACCCCGAAAGGGGTGATGGAAACACCCCATAAATTCCCAGAGTGGAAGGTAGAAAATGGGCTATTATATAGCCATAGGAAGGATGCACTGCTGGATCCTATCATCACGCCGGAAGAAGGATGGAGGCTAGTAGTGCCCGAAGAATATCGAGAAAGAGTGTTACGGGATGCCCGCGATGAGGCATCGGCCACCCACCTGGGTAGAAAGAAGACGTATGACCGCGTGGCTCGCGAGTACTACTAGAAAGGCGTGTGGAATGACGTACACCAGTTTTTCACTCAATCCCAGCAGTGTCAGAAGTATAAGGTGTCGCAGTTGGGTCAGCAAGGGTTGATGGGCCTGAGGATAGTCGAGAGGCCATGGGCCGTGGTAGCGATAGATCTTATGGAGTTTCCGCAAAGCAAGAATCGACATAAGTACTTAGCCGTATTTCAGGACCTATTCACAAGATGAGTGGAAATCAAACCCCTGATGAGGGCCGATGGGAAGTCAGTGGCACTGGAGGAGCTCCTACTGTTTAGATGGGAGACGCCAGATTACGTCCTTACCGACAACAGCCGGGAGTTTGACAATAAGACGCTGAAGTCAATGTTGCAAGAGTACGGAATTAACCATGTGACCACGCCACCATACCACTCACAAGCCAACCCAGTGGAGAGAAGCAACCGCACCTTGAAGACGATGATCGCGATGTTTATCGATACGGATCAGAGAGAATGGGATCAGAACCTCCACAAGCTCCGTCACGCGATCAATACCGCAACCCAGTCGTCAACCAAGGTTTCACCGGCCTTCTTGAACTATGGGCGACATCCAAGGCCAGTGCGGAGTCTAAGAAGAGAAGTAGAAGATAGCGTGCCGGTGGAGAGAATAGACTCAAAGGAATGGGTAGAGAGAGCTAAGAGGATAAATGCGCTGAAGGATTTAGTTGCGAAGCACTTAGACGAGGCTAGAGATAAGCAGGAGAGGCATTATAACAAGGGCAACCGGAACGTCAGATTTTATATTGGTGATAAAATACTAAGGAAAATACACGTGTTGTCAAATGCAGCCCAGAAATTTAATGCCAAACTTGCCCCTAAGTACGAAGGGCCGTTCGACGTCATGGATATACGATCGCCTACGGTATATATTCTAGGTTAGGGTGGGGGAGTTAGCCGTCGAATAACGAAGTCGCATGTGTCCGAGTTAAAAAGGTTCTAGGTTAGGCCTCCCTACTTAGTTCCCAACGGAGGAGAGGCGAGGGGCGTTGTTGCGGACGGCTGCGAAGGAGTGGCCAGCGTTTCGCCGTCCACCACCAGGCCTAAAAATCCCCCGGAAACTGCCGGTAGTGCCAGAGGAGGAGGCGATGGTTGCCCCTAGCGGCAACGTCGCCTACTTCGCAAGAGAGGTGGGGGGAAGACCCCGAGGAATAGGCTCAAGAGAGCGAGGCGGCTCTAGAGAGCGAAGCGGCGGTGGCCGAGCTCGCCGAGCTTGTGGGCCCGGGTGAGCCCGTAGAGGTGCCGGCTTCCCCGTATCAGGGGGACTAAAGAAGGGAAGTGGGCTACGCGGACGAAAGATCGCCCTTCCTGCCGGTTCCGAGGATATCACCGGGTCCGCCGCAGGCTTGGGACGAGGACTGGGAGGGTCCTAGGTCCCCAACGTGGCGAGACTGGCGCAGAGAGGAGCCAGTGGCGTTGGTGGAACTGGTGCCCGCCAGTCGCCGTAACCGCAAGAAAGCGGGAAGATATAACCCTCGCTACCAGCTGACGATGGACGACTATGAGTCGTCGGTCACTGGTGGGGACAGGCGATCCCCATCGCCTCCACAAAGGCCAGCAACTCTTGTACGTCGCTCCGTCGGGGTGGAAGTGGAGGTTACCTTGCCGGTAGAGGAGGAGAGGGAGCCATGGAGCTCAGGGCACCGTCTCTCGTTAAAGGTCAAGACGCGGGGCGTCATCTTCGGGGGCGTGAGGCCCATCGGCACTAACCCCAACCTGGATCCACCGCCCTAATTGTTGCTTTAATTTTTGGCAAAAGGGCCACCCCCAGACGCAGTGCGACCGCCCTCGCAACGTTTACTGCGAAAACTGTGGGCGTAAGGGGTGGATATAGAGAATGGTCCTCGCTGGGCCATCTACGGGCATTTTTTTTTCGATAGAAGCGGAGACGGGGAGCGCAGTAGCGGGAGCCGGACGATCAGTCGGTAGAGGGGAGGAGCGAGGAGTGCCGGTAGAGTCAAGGGATTCTGTCGGCAGAGGAAGGAGAAGGTAGAGTCGGGAGTCAACGCTCGAGGCGGATCTTAGCCAAATTGCCAGTAAGTTGCGATCTTGAAAAGATCCATCATTCTAATCAGTCCAGTAGTGTCAGTCCCCCTGAATGTAGTAAGAGGATGCATGATGCAATGCTTGTGTATGTGAGAAGTAGTTAACAGGGATGTAATGGCACAAGATAGAGACGGATAATCGAATGTGTGTTAGTGTTCGAGTGAGACGAGAGTACTATTGAGCATAGATCTAGTGGTAAGGAGCGATTGGTGACGAGGTCGAAGGCGTGGGTCCGTCGAACGAGGCTCGCAATTTTTTTTTTGTTTTTTGACAAAAGAGGCGCATGAAGCCCACTTAAGAGTTCATTGAGTAGTAAACAGGCAGCCCACTGCTTACGCGTGGTCCGGTTTGGGGTGGGGTGTTTGTGACGGTGTAAATCCGTCACAAGGAATAAAAAAAGGGAAAAGTGAAGCCGAGCCTCGAGGATGACCAGCGTCAACGTCGGGCACCAGCCGGAGGAAAGAGAGGAGGAAAAGAACTAATGAAGGGATTTTGGGGTTATGTTTCCGGAGCGGAGAGGAGAGGACAGGACGAGCTACTGGACTCACCAGGGGCAGCGGCACCGAGAGCAGAAGCTGGTAGAGAGAGAGCACAGTGAGTTCGAGAGAGAGCGTGCACCTGTCATACGGCCATGAGAAAGCCGAGTGGCTAGAGAGACAGTAAGAGCGCACTCAGCCACGGCGGATGGACATGTGAAACGAAGAGCGCGATAGCTCGCGCCGCGTCGATGCCAGCGAGAGAGTGAGAGTGGGGTGCGTGGAGAGGGAACGGGCTATCGTTCTCTCTCTGCTCCAATTCTCTCAGCGCACGGCGCGTATGTAATGGGATATAGGCCGGTAGTGGCAGAGAGAGAGAGAGAGAGAGAGAGAGAGCGCTATGGCTGGAGTATAGGCGCGAGAGAGCGCGCTATACCAGGCATATGAGTGCGAGAGAGAGCGCACCATGTTAATGTCGTAGGCGAGAGAGAGAGAGAGAGAACAAGGCATGCTGCATAGGGAAGCGTGTAGGAGCGAGAGAGAGAGAGAGCGCGCTGTGCTAAGCTTAGGCGAGCAAGGAAGAAAGCTTAAGCAAGCGCGCCTAAAGTATCAGGAGTAAGAAGATTGCCGGTAGAGGGAGAGAGAAAGAAGAGGGAAAGACAGCGCACGCGCCACCACATCCGTTGCCTGAGTCACGCTGATGATTCGAATAGTCACTAGCGGCCAGGGCAGATGGGGGCGCTAGCATCAATCACTAGCCAACCACGGAAGGGCTATTGATGATTTCGAATTTGGCGCCGGCGGAGATAACAGTGGTAGCCATGACCCCTAGTGGCTTATCTAAGCCAATGAAGATAAGGGAAGTAGGTCAAGGCCTCGTAATTGGAGCAGGTCGATACTAGAATAGTATCGACCAATGATCAATGGCCACGAGGAGAGAAGCCGGAAGAAGAAGAGCATCGAAGAGAAGAAGACGCTTCGTCTCGCCCCATTTTGTCTACAGAAGTGCTACGAGGAGTCAGCGACGCCGCGCCATCTTGTCTTTCTTCCTCCGTGCGAAAGGTTTTTTGTTTGGAGCACCGACGGAGACGTTGAGGGAGTCCAGGACTACGGAAAAGAAAGTAAGTGGGTTGATTTGGCCTGTGCGTGAACGCTTGTTCCACGGGCCCGCGCCTTATTCTCTTTCTCGCATGTTCGGCGTCCCTTTGAGCCGCCATCGTCAAGGCCATCGGACGCGTCCAGCGACAGGCTGGCAGAGAAAGAGCAGTGTTCGGAAGGGAAGGAGGAGGTCGGGAACACCGCGATTTGTTAAATAAAAACAGTAACTTCCATTTTTCTAAGTTAGAGTTTTGTGTTAATTAACCCGTGGCGACGTTCCTTTCCCCCTCGCATGACGTCATTATGTCCGTCCGTGCGTGTATGTGAATGATCGTTGTCCGTTGCTGCTGTACCAGTGGGAAGTACCGAGCAGAGCACCATGGGTTCGGTCGAAAGTCCGTCCGCGTCTATTGGCGAATCTCCTCCGAGATCTAGGAATCTAACGAGCCGGGAAAAGGGGATTGCCAGGCGCCCTGATAATAAAAATCGGCAATCCCAAAAAGGGTAAGTGAGGCCATTGTGCGAATTTTGCGAGGAATCGCACTTCGGTTTTCGAGCAAATTCGTTAGAATTCCCTCCGACGAGATACCCGTCACACGTTGAAAAATTTAATCAATTCGAAGAAGTGATGACTCCTATGCATAATAATCTCTAAAATCCAATAACTTCGCCATCGAATCTCCTCTTCGAGCGCTTTTTTATTTTTCAGCTTCAGCCGAGATAAATGCCTCGTCCAAGCATAAAATATTTAACACTTGCGATCGCACAAGAGTAATTATGGATTCAAAGCCGCCCGGTTCCGCGTAGTGCCTATGATTGTGCACTTTTGATACCTTATACGCCGCTAAGCCTGCTTTTTTGATTGCCATAAACGCGTGTGCGCGAAAGTCTCGAATTGAAAAAATGCCGTCGCTGCTTTGAACTTTAACCTTTGAACGAGCCCGCTTATAAGCCACGAACGCGAACTCAGTTGGCGGCGCCCCTTATTTTACCCTTCTACTCCTTCCATTTTGACGTTAATTATATCAGTGGAGCGATTTTATTTGAGAGGCTCAGCTAGCCGTCGCTGTCAGGTCTCAAATCTTGATTAAGTTGTAGTTCATGCTTGCGTGTCGTGTTTTATTATAGATTACGGTTGACGATGAATGTACCTACCCAAGTTCTCTTTTTTCATGAGCTGTTCCTAGTGCCATTTGGATTTATGACCTTGTTTTTAATAGTATAAAGGGTAGAAGGTATTAGATTATTAGAAAATTATTTGTTTTGGTTTGAAATTATCTGTAGTTTAGTTTTTTTTTTCTTTTTTCATAACAATATTGAATTAATATCGTATTTATATGAAAAATAAATTACTTTATTTTTTTTGTATGCACGTTACGAAGAAAGTACAACACAGTCTGAAATTCAATTCGTGTAGTTACTTATCTGCAGATAAACAATATTTTTCAAATTAATTAAAATTTTCCAGTATAAAATAAAAAGTAATTTATAGATTAAAATCGAATAAAAATTATAATTAAGTTATGATGTTTAGATTGAAATATTACTGTAATACTAAATATGAATCTGATTTAATATATGTATAAAATAAAAATATGAATCAAACATATGAATGCATCATTGGTTTAGTGCAACCCAATTATAGTCATTACTTTTTCTCTGTCCTTCAGTGACAACGGATATTCTAAGACTTTGGAAATTTTCCCAATTGTCAAGGTCAAGAAGTCATGAATAATGCAGAGAGCTACAGAAAATAGTAAAGAGAAACCGAGAGACTTAAAATACTTAGTATCTGAGAAAGAAAACTGCTGTACACACTTTCCAGTGAATTTATATTACTGATGCCATCTGAAGTCTTTTCAGTTTTTTTTTTCATTTTTTTCAAATTTTATGAAGCTTAGTCAATAAACTTACCGTAAACCCGAATTTCCTCAAACTACAACGTATTCTTGCTTGGCTCATTATAAAATCCTGATTCTGTACGTACCTGAAACAGAAAAAATGTCCTTCAGTAACTTTTTCATTTGAATTGCATAAAACATACACACACACACACTCACAATTTCATAAGTCTCTTGTAGTCATTAAAAATATTATTAAGTCATTATTTGCAAATACTTTTATAATTTTCATATCGAAGCATTAGCAGAATTCAAGAACCTCAACAAATAAAAACTCATTAACCTCGTAAAAAAAAGGTATGTTACCTCAGACTTGAATAAGCACATGTATAGTTCAGATAAACCATCAGATAAAGAGAATACAGCCGGTGCTAAAGTATAGAGCCATGAATCACAATTAATTAACTCAATAATCGGGTCATAATTCGAATCCTTTCGACGGCGGCGCACGCGAAATGAATCAATCGCCGCAAGAGAGAAATAGAAAGAGGGGGACTGTAGTAGTACGAGGTGAGAGGGTGGGTTAAGGAAGTAGAGAGGAAAAAACATCGACTCCCGAGAGCGTCGGGATCAGACACTCTCCGACGGTCCCGGGGTGCGAAAGAAAAGCCGAAGGGAAAAAACATAAATTATATCGGTTGCTGCTGCTGCTGCTCTCGACCGATGGAGAAAAGTGGCCTGGGCGGCCGCGACGTGACTCCAGCCTCGAACCAGTATTAAAGTTATGAATATAAATCATGATGGCGCGGCGCTGTTCTTCTGCTGCTCCCTTTTTCGCGCGCGCGGAGACACACAGCGGCGTCCCCTAGCGCAAAAGATGAAAAACCGCCGCGCTAGAGAGACTTGTCTTTTCTTCGACGCGTGTTTCGCTTTACTCTCCTCCAATACACCGAGCAAAGAACTGTATGTAGCTTTGCACTTTTGAGTCGTGCTTCTTTTAGTTTCTGTCTTATTCTGCGAAATCTACAACTTTTTGGAGATCTCGCGCGTGCATCTGTGCTGTCCTAACCTTTACGAAGTTACGTGCTTGCAAGTTGGAACTATGTGTAGAAAAGATGCTACATATGATTTAAAACGTAAGTAATGGCTTTCTAAAGGTGAGCTGGTTTTTATTTTTCTGCTGTCTAGATACTGTAGTTAATCTAACTCGTTTTAGTTGAAAACAAAAGTATTTGGATACGTAGTCTTGAGATATTCTTTATTATCCTCTCTTCGATAAAATCTGGGTTCCGTTGACTGCGTTCCGTTTTGCTGCCAGTAAGAGAGAGAGAGAGAGAGAGATAAAAAGATAAGTTACTAGCAACAATACTACGTGTTATTCGTATTGCTGCAGGCAGCACTACCGTCTATGATACAGACTGCAATCTTGGGCAGTAATCGTGTTACCAATTCGAAAACAAATGGATTCGTGAAAGATATATAAAAATCATGTTAGAAGGGATTTGAATGAATTGGTTCGAAATTTTTAAAGTTCTTAGAGCACTTTAATTATTACTGTTTAGTTTGATATAGTTTAGCTATGGTAATTTGAGGATCTATACCTATGGGTGCTTAACTTCAATGAGCTTTCTGCTAGCGATTAATAAAAGTTTGACATCCACAATTGTATAAGTATTCAGTAAAAAAGTGATATCAATTCTTAAATACTTTCTTCCCAATATATTGGTCCAAAATGACTTTACCACGCGATTATAGAGCCAAATCTTGATAGATTTGTACAAAAATTTTTCACTTTATAGGTATTTTTATTCCCTGTAAAGTGAATTGAACAGAATTTCGAACAGTTTTATAATTTTATTTCTATTTAACCTATTTATTCGATATTATTATTTTTTCTACTTTTCTTCAATATTTCGATCCAAACTTTTATTCTCCAAAATTATAAAAAATTAGGAAAAAAAAACAGCTCGTCTGATTTACTTCACCTAGCACAGGAAGATTTATTATATCGAACACTAGACCGCTCAAGTCCAAATATGAAGTTTTATTATAAATAAGAAAAGGTATCATCGAAAGAAAAAACACGCTTATAGTTACGTGATTCCGTTAATAATAGGATTATTTCAACAAGGTGGTTTTAAAGAACACTTGTGGTTATTCTTAATAGAATACAAAAGTAGAATATTGATTATGTCAATTAATTCATTTTAGTGTCGTTCATTTATATTTATTTTAAAAAGGATTTAAATTATAATTTGTAAGAATATTAGCAATTAATCTCAAGATATTAATTTG
Organism: Megastigmus dorsalis; assembly: GCA_900490025.1. Lineage (NCBI taxonomy): Eukaryota > Metazoa > Arthropoda > Insecta > Hymenoptera > Megastigmidae > Megastigmus > Megastigmus dorsalis. The sequence continues at coordinate 28,715 of UELU01138444.1, read as the reverse complement.
ATTATAATCCATCTCGGAATGATAATAAGTGCATTAGAACAATTTAATAAAACTCTTGCGTTTCAATTAATAAAACAATGGCAAGCATGTAAATATGCATTTCAAAATGAAAATCCATAGATTGATGTTTTCATTTAATTTTAAATATAATTCTAATCATTATTTCTCTCAAAAAAACTTAAATAATTAAAATTTTTGAAAGCTCAAATACTTTTCTCAAATATTTAAACATTTGTATCTCTCCCTTATCATATTAATACAATGTACATTTCAAAGCGCACGACTGCACGGTGTACTGTTTAACCGCCCCCTTTCACCCACGTACACGCTTATAAAAGATTCAAAATAGGGATCGACCGAAGCACAGCTATCGCGGCGCCAACAAAAAGCATCAGCTTCTATACCGTGTGTTTACGGGTATACATACACCCACACACACACACACGCACACACACACACATATATATACAGACAGACGAGGTAGACCGGCAGCAGCAGCACCTGTATCTTCGCCCGGAGGATGAAGCGCATGTTGACGCTGGTGTTCCACCGGTGTCAAAACACAGCCGGGCCATAATTCAGCCGGCGAGGTTCATTTCTCGCCGGCACGCATTGCTCCCCGCCCGCTCTCTTTCTCACATTCTCTCTCTTTCCCCATTCCGCCGCCCCGTGACGCCGGCGTTTGTTCTAGACCCGAGAGTTACCGAGATATCCTGGCCAGAGGGGATGATGCGGTTCATCAGAATCGTGCGCCACGTTGACCCACATTTTCCGAAGGGGTCTCCACCCTTCTCCCTCCCCCTCCCCCCTCGCTCAGCTTCCAAAGAAGTTAACGAGCTTTAATTGGACGTGGGTAATGCACGTTTAATGAGACTTTTTTCTATACGTATACTAGTATCGCCATCTCACACCTGCTTTCTCTGCATTCAAATGTTTTTTTTTTTTTTTTTGAGCGATTCTCTTTTGGAATAGAATATGTGAAGATGTTTGTTGTGCTCGTTAGAAATTGATGAAATTTCGAAGAGAGAAGCTGATTATTTAGAGCTTGCGTTTAATACTAGAAAGATTTCAGATATTTTTACACAAAATCGATTCGGTATTAACGTGCATAATCGAAGTTATCAGAATCTAGTAGTAATAGCTTAATTTTGTGATGGCTATAATGATTAATTATCAGATTTAGATTCAAAGCATGAAAGGTATACAAAAAAATAAAAAAAATAGCTTTGATGGCGACTAAAATATATAGATGTAATAAAATAGAACAGTTAATTTATAATTTGTACAAATACATCATGATATAACATGATGTATATTGGTTCTCGTGATTTAGAGGAATTCATTTTATTTAGACAAACATTCTTCGTCTCTTCATATTTCACAATGGAACATAAATTTCTAAGCTTCTTTGTTTCTAATATGTTAGACCCAAATTCACGAGGACCATTGTTTTTCCAGGAAATAAAATAATCCTAATATGTTCTATGGAAGACAAAGAAATGTTAATCTTCTCTTTCCTGTTACTCACTTTTCGTTCCTCATAACCAATCCTATTATCAATTTCTAGCCAAATTTCAATTGCCCAAATCCAAAGTGGAATAAACAATTTGCGTGTGGCAATCGAATCAGAAGCGGCGTAGAGCAAGTGCAGATAAAAAATTCGAGGGTAACGCTCGAGAGAGCGGCACTCAGTGTCAGTGACGCGTCGATCTGTAGCTTATGATTCGCGGCGGTGCGGCGCCATTCCCCGAGATCAGGAGGTGGAGTGCACAAGTTTATACCTCGCGTCGTCTCGAAGAGGACGTCAGCTTGAAAAACGAGATTCGGGTATAGGGAGGAAAAGCGTAGCGTACACGTCCCGGAGGGAATCGCGACGCGCGGTTTATTTGTAGTGTACCACGCGCCACGACACTCGCGGAATCCGAAAGCCGCGACTCGCGTCATACATATCCGATCGCCCAACGACTCTCTCCTCCTCTCTCTCTCTCTCTCTCTCTCTCACCTTCTTTTTCTCCTTTCCGCTTCTTTCCTTTCTACCTATTTCTCTTTTTTTCCGGTCGGGATCGCTCGCCTCGAGGGAGAGCATACCCGCGTCTCGCGCTAAAATACATGCCTGAGACATGCGAGGGCGGTGCACGATTCACCGAGGTTATACTGACAAATCGCCACTTCCGACGATCGACCATTTTTATTGATTTTCCACACATATATATGCCGATTGTCTGGATTGCATTTTAGTCGCTGCTTGCCTTCTCAACGTGTCTTGTGTACATATGCTTGCGTACGTAAATAATAAGCTATACGGTAGTCGTGTATCTTTGAAATCTATCTAATGTTACTCGGAAATTTTATTAACAATATTATGTTTGGAATAATGCAAGATAAATTGACAGAAGTGCACAACAGGTGAGGTATTACAAGAGTTACTGTTAATTAACTTTGCGTAACAAATTATAAAAATTTCAGGAATTTACCCATTGAAATTCTAACAGAATTGGAAAAGAAAACAAATTAAGACAAAAGTGTATGATTAAAAAAATTCAAAGTTTGTCATTTTTCAAATGTATAAGTGTAAAACTGGTGAAAGCTTAACGTTAGATATATATACATATTTTGTAAAAGTAGTACAGACTGCCGAATTGGTTACTGATATTGACATCTTTGAATGAATTTGAGCATAGTATCCTAAAAATGTTTTGCATGTTCGTGACAAATTTTTCAAATTCAAAAGTACTACTTCTAGGTTAAAATGTGAATGGAACAGTGAAGATGTAAAGAGTAAATGCTAAAACATTCGTCCCACTGTTCTAAATACTTTATAATAGATATAAATTTAGTCGAATTTTATACTAACAAGGGGAACCCAACCCAACCCCGGATCTCCGGGAAAGCGATTTTGCTCAAACTTTGGAAAGTAGATTCTCGTACCTGAAAACGAAGTTTAGTACCAATATTTGCGACCAATGGGTACAATTTTATAAGATAACCACTACGCCAAATACATAATCATTTATTAAGTTGCTTTAAACTTTATAACTCGGCAACGAACGAAAACAAAAAATATTTCTTAATTACAAATAAAACTTGAGAATGCGACCTGCAATTTGAGAGGATATATACGTAAATAGCTGGATTCGTTCAGAAGTTATGCGAGTTTAAAAATTAGGCACAATTTTGCATTTTAAATTAGTATAAAAATAATGCAGATTTTTAAGTGCGGGATTGTGTCTAATTTTGAAACGCTCATAACTTTCGAATGAATAGATACTTTTGACTTTTATAACATCCCAAATTAAAGATCGCATTCTCAATTTTCATTTTTATTTGGAAGCATTTTATATTTTATTTAGTGGCTAATCTGTAACTCATGTAACAACTGTATGAATTTTCGCGTATTTGACTTGAATAGCGGTTATCCTGAAAGATTGGGCCCATTGGTCGCTACTTTTTGTTTCTAAACTTCATTTTTATGTACCAAACACTATTTTATAAAGTTTCAATAAAATCGTTATTCCGGAAATCATGGGTTCCCCTTGTAAATGTATAATGTTTTTACAAAAATTATGACAGCTCAATAATAATTATGTTTTATGTTCTTATTTTTAACTTTATTTTGTGTTATAACTAATCTAATATTAAGTGGTGTTTTAATATCAATCTATATTGATTTCCAGTGTGTTCTTTGGTGGTATCTATAAACCAAATAAATAAGTGTTTAAAATTCCGAGTAATGCATCAATGTAATAATTGGAATCGTTCACCAATTTCATTTTCCACAGAGCAATTTCATCGAACGGACCGACTAATAGACACTTATTCTAATAATACTTGTAATTATAAATTGAATAGTATCTATTTCATTAAGCAAAACTAATTAACTGTCACCACCAAAATTAATTACTTGTTCATAAATTATAAAATTGTTTAAAGTAACAGTTTTAAAGACTTTTTTTAATTTGATAGTTCTTCAAAACGTTTGTATTTCTGATTGTACACAAATTTCACTCATTTTTTAATTTAAAGTAAAAATTGCAATGACAGAACCATAAGAATTCCGTAAGAAACACAGATCCATACGGAATCTAAATGGAATACATATGAATATTTTCAGCTTGATATATATACTCAGACCTTTCATACACATAAATATATATTCAAACAGAAATATATATACTCATAAATGTATATATTCACAAATAAAGATACAAAAATTCAATTTATATATTATATACACTCACAATTCATATGCACACCAAAAAATGCATACTCATATGTACACCCACACAACGGTGTGCACTCACAAATATGTCAATAAACACAACTAACTATACACGCACGTCACACTCACATATGCAGATACTCATACATAAATATATATACACAAATACACACTGACAATAAATTAATACACACACACAAACGCACATAATTATATACACACAAATATATTTACACACATGAATTTATCAATACACACATATAATAGTACATTACGCAACTAGTGAGCGAATCAGATTATCTCGACGAGGGGGAAGTTTGTAGCCCGAGCAAAGCGAGCAAAAATATATACACAAACTCATAAATACGTACCCGCAAATATATTTATACATACAAACACACACATATAGAAACGTATAATACAAATATATATATAATTGCTACACACACTATATATAACTGCTGCACAACCAACAAAAAACATACATAAATACATACGCAAATATATACAAACAGCATATAAAAATTCTACGATAGTAGTAATAATTATGTGATCAATCAATCGATAAAATTTTCGAAAAAATGATCAAGAATTGAGTACCGATCACCAATTGGGCCCGCGGCAGTACGCAGATCTAAAACAAATGTGTTTGTGAGATAGAACCTTTTCTAAACTGAATTTTTGCCTCCGGAAAAACAACAGTTTATCTCAGTTCAACCTAAAAAAAATTAACAGCCAAAATGCAGAATTCCATTCAATACGAACGATCAATACGCAAATCCTAAATTCTATCCAGTACAGTAGCATTCTAATCCGAGTAACGCACGCGTCTGCGACAACAAAATTATTGCAAGCCGCAAAATAATTAACGAACTCGTGGTGTCGGCGGCTCGCGCGGAATTGCGCGAATGATAAATAAAGGCCTGTATTTTCGTTAGCCGGATGCACGGATAGAGAGAGAAAGAGAGAGAGAGTGAGAGAGAGAGAGCGGCAGAGGGGAGAAGGGTGGTGGGCTAGAGGCCCCAGCATAGCGATAACAAGCCTGACTACTGTCGAATCAAGGCGATGCTTAATAGCGGGTCCAGCTGAAGTTACGTGTGGCCGCTCGACGCGCTAAAACCGTTAAAATATGCAATGGCCGCGTAATGAAGGTATGTTTAATAGATGGAGGGACCCAGAGGCTCTGCCGCATCAGGCATAAGAGCTTCGTTAGTTCGCCATTAAGCCAACGTCGAGCGGTGAGAGAATGTGGACGTGTATGTAGTGCGTGTGTGTGGTCGCGGCTTTGTTGCTGAATTTATTTGGAGATGCAGGGGACCACGCTTTTTCTTTTACGAGAAGGATCAATTTTACGCATGGATGGAAATTTTCGTGGTTTTCATTCTAGTTTCGGTGAAAATATTTTCGAGACTCGAGTTGGAAGAGTTGGCTCTGTTATCCGCGTGTTTGCTTTGAATGATGAAAATTAATGCGACGAGGGAGAGAGATGTATAAAACCTGGAATTTAGATATGCCTTATGTGAATACTCGAGTCGCGAGTTGCGCTGACTCTTTTGCTTTTACGAGTTTAGAAAGTCACGGAGCGCGCGCTTTTTACAATAAAACCGGAAAAATCAAAGTTTTTATGTTTATCTAACAATGTTTTACATCCGCCAGCGTCGTCTACCTACTTTTACAGAATATACTGCGCAGGGAAGAATGAATTTATTCCAATTTACAAAATTATACCTATCATTAAAAACCCATAATAATCGATTTGCCAAAGCTAAAATCCCAAAATGAAGAACATTTTCAAAGTCTGAGAGGCAAAGAAAAAAAAATGAAAAAGAACTTGGAGGATCCGATAGCCAATATTCATTTTGTCGGTAAGGATACTCCACCGCTGAGCTATATCGCAGGACTCGCGGGACTTCCAGCGCTCCCTCACTTACAACCACACTCAATTTTTTTATTACAGCATCTTCTCCAAGTTAAAATCTTGGAGGGAAAACTCGAAGGAAAAGTGTCGTAAAAACGACGTTTCGGAAGACTTAATACTTGCCCCACCCCCGCTGCTATTCCTATCTATATGCCAGACCGCAAATAAATTTTTGCAAATTTTTTCTTAGATTATTAGGGTTTGTATGTGACATGGCACATATCAAAGGAGAATTTTGACACTGGCCTCCATTGAAAATGTACGAGTCCTGCTCTATCATTTTGAATATAAAAAGACTTTTAACTTAACAAATTGAAAGCCTTTACTTAACGGGAATTTTTTAAAAAAAGGTCGATATAATAGTTCCCGTATGCTTAATACATGTAAGTAGAAACAGACGAGTGTAGAAAGACTCGATTTACGATCAACTTTTCTTTAACTTTCCCGTCATGTAGATAAGGTAGCCAATTTTTTTTTAAATTTAATTTTTTTTATCCTCTTACTGATATATATTATACATATATTGTACTCATTCATAAGATTATAAAAAATCTTTATTTTATTAATGTTCCTTTTGCATCAGGATTATCCACATGATAAATTAATAAATGGATCATAAAATCATGCATAGATTCATAACAAAGCAGATTTTCTAATCGCACATTCCACAAAGCTCGCACAAAAAAGACGCCCCGGAGGCAGTAACGAAGCTGGAAATCGAGGCGAAACAACAACAGCTGGCAGGGCACAATGCACTCGGTGCCCAACCAAAAAGAATGACGATTGTGCATTAGTCTGGAAGGGTCGAGTAAGCAGATGCACCGGTGTACACATTTCATTTTAGCGAAGCAGCAACAGCAGCAGCAGCAGCAGCAGCAGCAACAGCGACGCCGGTAGCAGCAGTAGCAGTGTTATTGCGGACTGCCAACTTATGGGTCGAAGCCAGGCGAGTCTATAAATGATATGCACGAGTAGACCAACACTTTGGCGCCCCGTTAGCGTATTCGCATTATACATGCCGCGTCCCAAGCCCCCACTGAATGACTCTCCCCTACAATGCGTGTGTATCTGTCTGACTGGTGGACTACCGCCTGGCTATATATGATGTACAGCGAATTTTGTTCTCCAATTGGCTGGCCCCTGTGTTACCGCATGCGCCTGTTAAAACTGATAAATAGACTAGTGTTGTAGAAAACGATATTCGAACTCCAGCTATAAGCACTTGGCAGCATTAGTCCAGTGGTACACTTTGGACCTCTTTGAGCGAATTCAATTGAAATTTTTATTTGGCCATCTTTGATGATTATTAAGATTTAAATTACTTACATTAGAGAAAACTATTTACTTCAGTCTTCATTCAAATTTAATTATTAAGAAAGCTGATAGATATTTTAGTCCATTTATATTTCAAATTGGATGAATATACATTGTATTGTCCTACGAGAAAATTTTATATGAGAGATCTCATATGAGAATTCAGCAAATATACATAATTAATATAATATTTTACAGGAAAAAGTTATTTGAAAAATGAGGCGAGTTTTCGGCGGATTTTAGATAAATTTCAATTTTATCTGAATTGATTAGGGACTTCGATTTTTCATTTTAGTATTATACATGAACTGAAAGATTGAACTTTGATATTTAATTTTTATCTAGTAACTCGTATAAAGTGGTCGAATAAAAACCATATATCAAAGCTTAGACTTCACTTCACATTTTATAACTTCTACCAAATAAATTTGTGGTAGATTCCAAGTGAATTTCCACATAAATATTTTATAAGTAAATTTAGCATTGATAGGTAGAGTCAGAAAACAGTAAAATTGCATACATTATATATATATAATCTGTTATAATATCGGAGAAAGTTGTTAAATCTATAAAAATTATCTTTATAAAAGTAAACATTGTGCCAAATATGATTTTTTATTTCTCAGCACAAATAAATTTATTCTTTAACAAATCCTATTATAAAATATAGACCCTATATTCACTTTCTAAGATTAAGGACATTGTACAAAATGGAAAATAGAAAATAATAATGGGACAACTGAAATGTCCTGTATTTTATTAAGGCAAAAAGAATACTCGACAATTTGTGAGATGATTTCACTTTTTTCAAAGAAGTATGCCATCAAAAATTGGAAGATTCCAAGATAACAGATAAAGAATTGTTTATCTAGTTCACATTACAGAGAAAAAAATGTTTGACAGTACTTTCTGACATGATTTCATAACTTTTTTATCTCTAATTACAATAATATCAAAACGAATAAAGTGATTATTAGATTAAGTGAAAATATGATTTTATGCAGCAATAAACTAATATATATTGTTTTTTTATTTAAGAAATTATAGATACAGCGAGTATAAATTTTATTTTAGATTTGGTCCAAGAATACATTTAATTGTGCTGGGGAAGAAAAAATTACTTCTCTCAATTTTTACCTTTTTTAAAGTAACTTTATGAGTTCAAACGAAACGATATGTTATATTTAAACGGCACTGATGTATCTTTATGTTCACCGAAAATAACACTTAGGTATTATTATTCCCTAGACTAATAAAAAAAATGTTAAGGAAGAGGAATACAATATTTAAATATATTTTCCTATACTTTTATGAGGTACATGAATGGTTTAAATTTCTTTAATTTAACTATGATATCTAAATATTAAAGAAAAAAATGAGGATTATAATAATAATAATAATATACACAACCTAAAATTTCCTGTAGACGGACCACCAATTATGTTCATAGTTATTTATTAAGATTCAAGATATTTTATAAAATTGTAAACGTGTCATTCTGGACGAGGCGTATTATATCGGCAGCGGTTTGCAGCTCATAATATTAGAACTCTGGCAGTTTGACCTGCTACAATAATGGGAAACAGAAGCTCAAAATAAATTTCGAAGAGGTCAATTGAGTGTTTTATATGACAGTTTGCCCTGCTTCGTTAACACTCACAATGAAATCTTAGAATGAAACAATTAGTATTAATAAAATGTGAGACTAATTTATTAAATCTATTTAAAAAATTAACAAATTTCAAAAATGTCTGAGAGTATTTTATATAACATAAACTGAAGCAAGTGAGAGAACACAGTCATACTTGGCAAGATTTTACCTTTTTAAAGGTAAGTTTTGATAGACTTCACAATAAAATATACTTTCATAAATGAAATATATATCTTCTGAAATAATATTTACCTGCATCTGAAAATAACCTCGTAAAAAGCATACTTATTCCCACCCTTGAGGACATGGGTTGGAATTGAAAAAATGCTTACCTTCCCGATTTTAGCAAAGGTAGACATTACGTTTATGCAAAAAATTCTGTTAGCTCCGCTACAATACTGTAAACATAATGCGATTTTTCACCTTGAACCTGTCATTTATCTAATTTTACTCTGAATAAAGATTTTAATTTTTAAATATCCAAATGAACATTAATGATTTGATAATTGGTACTGTGCTCAATAACTTGGTTGTGTTTTTAGCGTCGGGGAAAAAATCTAATTATATATCTATCGATTAACTATGAATCAATTGATATGGAAAAAAATCATTGAGGTTAAAAAGCAATTTCAAAGTATAATAGGAAGGATCGTCTGAGACTCTACATATCATACTTGCCATCAAGGGCGCTACTGCGCTCCTTGATAGATACTGAATACAACAAAATAGCGGCAGTAGTAGTTTTGAGCATTAAAATTGTTACTATTATATTACAAATAGAACAAGAAACTAAGACAATATGATTATAATGTGAATCCATGATAATATATGTACAAATTGGAATTGCAAATACACTTATTGCAGATCTGTATTTTTTTAATTTTAAAATATCATAATACGTGTAACATCGCTTTTAATTAATTAGAATAAAAACTCCGGCTAAGTAACATATTGTGATGGATATTTTTATATATTAAAATGCATACCTAAAATAAGGCATTAGCAAAAGCATATACAAACATCAAAGATAATGGTAAGTGCTTTAATAGATAAATGTGCGTCCGAAAGGTTTTATTACAGATGCGCCGTACTCAACGACATATGAAATTCATGTATCTGTTATAATTCCAGTAATAAAATTTTGATACATTCGACTATTCAGTAATTTAAAATCTATTTATTATTTTGATATATATTTGTGGGAGCTATAAAATTAGCTGTTTATGGTACAAATACGGGTTCGAAAAATATTTAAATTGAGCTATTGTAAGACTTCCTCAAATAAATTTACAAAAATAATAAAAACTGTTTTTTACATAAATTATAAGATTCTAAAATTGAAAATATATTATATATGTATATAACTAGCTAATAAGCCTCATACGCTGCCACTCGCTCTGTTGATATATTTTACAGATATATCTAATTATACCCATTATATTTTAAAAATTCAACTTTTGATCTTCTTATCAAACGAAATTGATTAAGATACTTATCAATCGATGTATGAAACTCGTGGATATATTTGGAAAAGCAGATCAAAGTTTGATAAAATTCGCTTTTGAATGTGAAATTCTAAAAACTTTAGAAATCACCCATTAACATTGAAAAACACGAATCGATAATAATTAATTTGTACCCAATTCTTTCGGCTGATATACAATATGTTCAATACATCTCAAATTACAATCGATAATTATATCAAGATATTTAGTTCTAGATACTATTTTTATCAATTTCGCATCTAAGTAGATGAAGTTTAAATTTATTAAGTTGCATATCTTTATAACTTTGAAATGTTGGGTATACTGTTTTATCGATGCTTAGAGTCATTTTGTAGTTATCCAAGCATAAAGTTGAAGTTGTAAATTAAGTTTATTATTTAAATTATTCCAGTCATCAACAAAAACCAATATAATTATCATCAGCATAAGATATTATTGTGCAATTTGGAGACTTGAATTCAAAAAATCGTTTTCACAAATGTTGGAAAACAATGGACTAAGTATTGTACCTTGAAATATACCTTTTACGACATTCTTAATAATTCACTTTTACATTCATTTACTTTCATCAATTACTTAATACATAATTCATAAATTAAATAAAGGTAGATGTACCAATTTCTTCTCAGTTAAAAATGATTTCTTTTATGGTGATATACTTACTTCATAACCTTGTGAGTAATACTATTCAATTGAACTAATATTTTTGCGAATATTTTAATAGTTTAGAAGTATATTTGATATTTGTATATATAAAAACACGAAGGTGGACATAGAGACGTGAGCAAAAATTGTCGGTCTATCCAGGCCTGACATATATTGGCACACACGCACACAGATACACACACGTGAAAAAAATTGCTTATTTTTATACAAAAACCATTAAAAAATGTTCCCTTTTCGCTTTCTGGAAAAAAAAATTATTTAACCATCACAAAGATTCCTTTATAAGAATGAAATAAATTGTAAAGTTTTGGTGCTTTTGTAAACTCATTAATAAATAATATAGTATGGCTGATTAATAAACAAACTTGATTAAGTTACTGGTGTTTTATATTTAAACATCACCAGGAAACATTGGCATGTACGAAAAATAATGACCGTTTTGTTTTGAATAAAAATATATAGCTTTTAAACATCGATATTCTGAATCCGAAGCCAGCAGCAGCTGCAGAAAACTACGCGACGTTACCTTCGCATATTAATTAGGGTTGCGGTAAGTATACTGCCATTATATGTTTAAAGTTCCCTAAAAGTACGTGAAACAAATTACTAAATAATAAACAGCGCGTGAGCTTACAATTATCGAATGATATCGCGATAGCTTTCGCCCATCGAAACTCCCTGTATGCGGAATTATAAAACCTAAAAAAAGATTTAATTATTATATCAATAATGCTTTGAGCAAATCACAAAGTCAGAACCGTATGCGCAACGCTTTAACATTTATCATTTCAAAGTAAATAGCGTATTTAAATTTCAATTATACTGATTGGGAAAATAACAGGGTACAAGGGGAAGGATTGGCGTCGGGCGCATACACGACGGCATTGTTATAATTGCATTATAATTTATCAGGTAAATGCCATTGGCAGATCAATTGTATTTAATTACCTTTAGCTATTATTTACAATGTAATATCTAATTAAACTCGCAGTGTTTGAACTTGAGTTTTTAAATTTTCAGTCACTTCAGACTCGAATGTTTCCTAAACTAATAGTTAATTTCTGTTTACTCATATATATATATATATATATATAGTAAAACTTTGAACAAAGTTAAATTAAACGTAAGTAAGTAAGAGTAAATCGCTGCGAACCACTATGATATACCAAGCCAAGTTTTGGTCAACGTTTAAGAGTTTTTTTATAAAAAGGTAAGCACATTTAAGCTATACATAAAACAGATAATTTTCTGTCAGACACTTTGATAAAATGTTGTTTCTTCTACAGTTTAACGTTTCCTCTGGTTGACATAGCACCTGAAAACTGCTTAAAACTCTTCAAAAGATGATTGGCAAGTTGGAAAATCAGAAGACAGATTACGGGACTAAACACCAAGTCCATCGAAAATCGTAGTGAACGAGTATAGGTGTATAGGTGGGGTAGGTAGGTTAGCCAACGAGGCGAGCATAATCCAGTCAAGTGGGTGGGAGGAGCGGGCGACAACAGCAGCAGCGTCCGATAACAGCAGTCAATTCGTTTGATCTAGATATTGGCGCTAAGGCAATTATCGGTGCGAGAGCGGCCGGACCACCGCGCAAGGACCACCGCACCTCTCGGCCAAATAGCGCATTTACAGCACGTATATCCGATGTCTCGACGTATACACGTGTTTCCAGTTGAAACAATATGGCGCGCGCCCCCCACTCGCGGCAGCCATCTACCCTCCGCAGTTCCCTCGCTCTGCTGTACCTTCTAATCAACATGGCGCTAATCAATTTAGTCCCCGATAACTCGCGCCTCCTGCAGAATCCGAATGCGCACCTGTGCCTATATATGCATTCCCGCGCTTACTTATCTACACAACGACGATTCTATCCTATATTTGGATTTGCGTGTTAATCTTGGGATCTTTAGAGGAGTTATTTTAGCCTTTAACGATGAGTTGGGAAGTCTTGTAATATCTGGAATATCTGATTTGGTGGTACGACTGTGTTTACCATTTTTGTTATTGGTTTGTAGTTGATAAAATGATAGAGCAGTATTTGAGCTTTTCCGACGTATCGAATATGGTTTATGAAAGTGTATCGTAGATTCATGACTATCCATAGATATTTTTGCAAAATCTATACCATACCTGTTGTTTTACTTGAAAATTAAAGCCTAATGCACTTTCAAACGAATAAGGTTCACATAATTTATTTTTATGAATTCATTGAGATCCACAAACTTAGGAAATTCAAGACTTATAAAATCTAGATATTTTAAACATGCGGTGTAAAGTAAATAGACGAATTCGCATGTTATTTCAAAATATATGGAAACTTCTAATATTTGCTTTATAAGCTATGATCCCGTATAGTTCAATTAAAATTGAACTATGGTAAAAAAATTAATATCGAAACTTCGAAATATACTTTAATTCAAAAGAAGTGTTTTTTATATGTATAGCAAAGTTTACAGATATTCCTTTCTTGTTGGAATGCTTGACATTTTCTGCAAATTTCAGCATTAACGTCTAAAGAGAAAAAGTTGTTTTGGACTCTGAACTTTCCAATATCCTTTTTTCAGTTCACGCCATTATTTGATGTTTATTTTTTGTAATTCGACTCTGAGCAAAATTCGCCGCGGCGGGAGAGGAAACACAGACGAGGGAGACTGTAAAAGAATAAAAAGTGCATGTGGAAAGAGACGAAAGGCAGATGCGATAAAAGTACGTCGAAGGGATCAAAACTTGGTGAACGGGGATAAAAACACGAAGAGAGAGAGAGAGAGAGAGAGAGAAGAACGCGCGCGCGGCTCTCGCTCGGAGGCTCTGCAGCAGCGACTCGCTCCCTCTCCTTCTGCTGCTGCTGCTGCTGCTGCT
>UELU01138444.1:0-14560 GCA_900490025.1 Megastigmus dorsalis | reverse complement strand
TTTTTATATGTATAGCAAAGTTTACAGATATTCCTTTCTTGTTGGAATGCTTGACATTTTCTGCAAATTTCAGCATTAACGTCTAAAGAGAAAAAGTTGTTTTGGACTCTGAACTTTCCAATATCCTTTTTTCAGTTCACGCCATTATTTGATGTTTATTTTTTGTAATTCGACTCTGAGCAAAATTCGCCGCGGCGGGAGAGGAAACACAGACGAGGGAGACTGTAAAAGAATAAAAAGTGCATGTGGAAAGAGACGAAAGGCAGATGCGATAAAAGTACGTCGAAGGGATCAAAACTTGGTGAACGGGGATAAAAACACGAAGAGAGAGAGAGAGAGAGAGAGTGAGAGAGAAGAACGCGCCAGGTATTTTTGCGCGCGTGCGCACACGTAAGTAAATCAAAAAGCCAAAGGCTTTTTCCAGCGCAATCAGAGCACTTTTTTCCAATCCGGACTTTGGGTACTACCCCGGTAGAAAAGAACCGGTAACGGAATAAGCGCTAAAGCATATTTAATCTATCACGTCGAATTTGTTTTTCGATTGCCCGCCGACACAAAAAAAGGATAGCTCGAGGCTAGTTAGAGAAAGACAGAGAGAGAGAGAGAGAGAAAATAAGAGATTCAGGCTGTAAAAGGGAGGCGCGCGCACATTCCGTAAAAAAAACAGAGACTGAAAAATTTCCGGCTTTCCGCTTAAGCGTGGTTCAAGATCGACGGGGGAACGGTGTGTAAAGGCAGGAATAAAATAAAAATGGACTAAACGATAAACAAAAGAGTATTTATGCGTTAAGCTTATGCGTATTTAAGTTTATCGACGACAAATATTACAAACCAAATATTTTACCGAAGTAGTGTTTAAGCTGAATGGATACAAAAGCTATGTCATTATTTGGATCACAGCAAAAAATTTAACTCTGTAATCAATTGGACCCTCCCTTTAATCCCCCGTTAATCTTATTGCTATCGCTGACTTCGGATGCAGTTTATCCGCGATGCAAGCCCAGCTTGTAGATTTGAGATTGTTGTGATATAAATAGTTAGCACTTTTAATAGTTATCAAGTTGCAATTGTTCGTTACGCCCGCATTATAAGTTCACTCTCACGCATCCACTCACTAACCCACACATATACACGCACACAATGGTCCAGAATGGTTCATCTTCATTGAGTAGGGTCTGACGTCATAGACTAACTGAACATTTTCTAACTGACCACTGAACTATACTACTTTAATATGATGTATAAGATAAGATAAAATGGTGAATTTTTTCTCAACCGATTTAAATTTACCTTGGAGAAGGTAATGCTCATTGGAGTTAACCAGCTCTAAGGGCTCTTAGTGGTCAATTTTAGATCACTCTGAGTAATTTGATTGACAGACTGCGATGAATATTTAATTGCTAATGGAGAAAGTGCATTAACCATTTCTGACCTCTTTTTGAGCTTGTCATAACTTGTCAAATATAATATAAGAGTATATTATATTAATAGGCATTATTCGACAAGTCCTGTGACATGTTCGAATGCAACACTGGCCGGACAAAAAGCTGGCTATTACGAGACTTATGAATTCTAATTTACATCCGCAGGTGAATTGTAGTGATAATTAGGTTGAAAATTATGCATTAGCGAATGATTTATTCAATTGCACCAGTTCCATCGGGCTGTGTGATGCAAAAAGTAGCCCTGATTTGCATGAATATCGGTTTTGGTGAAATGGTCAGCTCTTTAATTCCGAATCCTCGATTCGACAATTTTACAGATTCGAAATGACTGTTCCGCGATGCGGCGGCGGTGGCGGTGGGGAGGCTGATCGGAATGCAAAATTTAGGCAAACCATAATGCAAATCGATTCCATTGAATTTTTTTCCTGGTTAATTGAAACTTTTTGCCTCCCTCTAAATCGACCAGTTTCAAAGCTGAGCTTTCAATGCATATAAGCTTCGGAATCATATAAAAGAAAACGCTGCTTCGGCGTTATTTAAAACATAAAATTAGGAGCTATGTACTAAATTCTCATTTTTTTAAACAAACGAATTCTGATGCGAAATATTTTTCCAGCTCTAGCCACTAGCGTAAAAAACGGTTTTAACATCATAAAGTTCAATCTGCAACACAACAAATTCTATCAATTCAATTTCCATCCATAGTAACCGTTTAAAAAAAGCTCGATTCAGCCAGCTATTCTCACCATGCGCCAGTAGTACTGTTTCTACCATTCCGCAGCGGTAAATCCTGAAAAAAAAGAAGAAAGAAGAAAAATCAATGGCGGCGGAAGAGCATCGAAAAGGTAGATCTGCGCGTCAAAGTTGCTGCAGCTCTGCGGAGGAAGGGAGAAAGCTAAATAAATCGCTCGCTTAACGCTGCAGCAGCAGCAGTGCTTCGGAAGTAAAACGAGAGTATCAAATAAAGGCTCAGAGAGAGAGAGAGAGAGAGAGAGAGAGAGAGAGAGAGAGAGAGAGAGAGAGAGGTACAAAAATCCTTTTCGGACCGGTATAGGATAGAGCAGCAGCAGCAAGTCGCGGCGGGAATCAGTGGTAAAGGTCGTTATCAAGTCGGCCCGAGGACCAGCCATTACATGCAAATAAGTCGACGTCGTTCTCTGTAGGGCAAGAGAGAGAGAGAGAGAGAGAGAGAGAGAGAATACGCCGTCATCATTTCCTCCTCCTTCTGTCCGTTCGCTCGTTCCCATTCTCTCTCTCTCTCTCTCTCTCTCTCTCTAGCTTCATCTCTCTGCGCGCGCTCTCTTTTAGCGGCAATCCACCTCTGTAGCCGCTCTCTCGAACTCAAAGCTCGAGAGCTCGTCTTAATTACAGTTGTCTCGAGTCAATCTCGATGGTAATTAACCAACTCTTCCCCTCCCCCACTCCCTCTCTCTCGCTCCCTCTCTATATCTGTGTCTTTCTCTTTGCCCGTTTGCGCAAGATTCTCTCTCTCTCTCTCTTTCTCTCTCTTTCACCTAGGCGTTCCACTAATTCAGCCTTCATCTCTTGCTCGGCCTTTTTGCGTTGGTTCCCGCTATAGATGTATAAGCGTGAATCGACAAAGAGCAAACACGCCTTAAGACATTTATTGGTGTAGATAAAGAAAGCGGAATGAAGAAGAAGAAGAAGCAGAAGAAGAAGAGAGAGAAGTATAGATAGCTAGAGGGAGGGACAGAGAGAGGGAGGGAGAGAGGGGAATCAGGTGAGTGGGTTGCAGAGGCTTTAAAAAATTGAATCGGATTGTACTTCTCGATTCCGCCTTTCGCTTTGCGCTTTGCGGACGAGATTTTAAATGAAGATTACGACTCTTTTTTAACTCCGACGATAAACAGCTTTGCCTTAAGTCCTAACAAGCTCCGAGCTTTACATGCCTCTCGGAGTGTGTATACCTCGATGTTTATGAATTTATGCCCCAGGAATTATTATTCATTATTTTGGCATTAAGAGAAATGCGATGCGGAATTGGACGAAACTAATTGTCCTTGTACGCGTGCATTTCGTTGTTGTATACCAAACTTTAGTTAACAATTGGAAACGAAAAAATAGCTTTTATTTCGTTTTATAGTGCGAGCTCGGTTAGTCCAACGTTTCTTTATTAGCAGATGAATTTTAAGAATAATAAAAGATGGAGTTATGTCATGTAATTGGGGCACAATAACCGAATCTAAAAATAGTTGATAGTTCGTTAAATTTTCAACTCAAAGCTCTTCCACACCCGCCGAATGAGAAAGAAAAATAAAAATCTTGCAACGTTTTTAATTGTTTTCTCCTGTCTAGATCAGCTTTCTCTCTCTTATCTTCTCCTCTTGTTCTCTCATCTGTGTTCTACGCATATACGTACATACACACGTAAATGAAGAAAAAGTAAACAAGCGACAAGACAGTTATTGTTAAAAACGAAGAAAAAGGAAGAAAGGAGAGGAAGCAAGGATTAACGAACGGTACACAAAACATCGGTTAAGAGTATATAGCGATGAAAAGAGAGGAGAAAGAGGACAAAGTATACGGCGCGCTTTCTTTCCTCTCCACTCTTTTTTTACTTACTTTATTAGTTTGTTTTTCGAGCACACGAGAGCAGCTTGTTTTGCTTTGCACTACAGGAGGGACGGAGAGAGCAAAGTGCCTTTGTTTTCACGAAATCGTAAGGTATCTTTATGAAAAACTTTTTGTTGGATTAGGAACTCCATGCGTTTAAAAGTTCGAGTGTACATCTGGAAATTGTAACGTACTTCCCGAGCTTTTTCTTTCCTTTTTATACTTCTACGTGAAAGCAGAGTCTCTGCTTTCGCCGCGCAAACCAAATCTCTGATTCTAATCCGAATATCGCTGCTGATTTTTCTCCGAGACAATAATCTGACTCTGTAGATTAAATGTATACACGTAAAAAGGAATTGAGCCTTATAGCTACCGAGGTGAACTGAATTTACATAATTCACGTAACTGTAAGTATGAACGCGGTGTCAGACGGACACCAGTCTACAATTTTTACTTTCTTTGATATGATACTCTGAATTTTATCATAAAATAAAATTTATGATGCGAGGTACATTCTTTTTTTAATTGGCTTTACTTATATATTGTGCCGAATAAAATTGTGAAAGGCTCTTGAATTTTTGATAAATATTGGATGCTATTTTACAAAAGATTCTGGACATTGATAAAAAAAATTCACAATCCAAGAGTTTGTTCCATTAATATTTTAATTTTAGATTTTTACAAGCACAGCTTATGAATTTAGACTGGAGCGCATTTGCAAACTACTAAAAATTAAAAAATTTATCAACATTTTTTAATCAAGACAGGATCATTTTATAGTTTTAGGAGAATAAATAAAAGGATATATAGCTCTGTCAAATTGGCAGTTTTCCCCAAAGTCGACATATTTTTAGCCATGTTAATTCGGAACAACCGTCTTCTTTTCCGCGCCAACTGTCCATCGGCTAAGTAAAAAACTAACGCACTCGCAAAAGGCCTTCGCTTATAAAGCGCGAGTTGCTTTGCATTGAAGAAGGACTCGGGCTCTTATCCACAACAAAGAAAGAGTGAAAGAGAGAGAGAGAGAGAGAGCGCGAGAGAGACACTGAAAGAGAGAAAGGATGGGCTAGGTGAAGGGGGAGGAGAAAAATAAATCAGCCGGCTCTCGATGCTCTACCCTGCACCTCTTTCCCCGTTTTTCATGTCCTCACTCGCCCCTAACATCATTTCCTATACCTCCTCGTGTTTTATCCCGTTTTTTTTTCAACTTTCCCTCTCTCTCTCGCTCTCTCGCTCACCGGCGCGCTCAGTTCACTCTATATTCACCGGGTAAGCAGAGAAAGAGAGAGAGAGAGAGAGAGAGAGAGAGAGAGAGAGAGCGAGGGAAGACGGGAGGGAGAGTAACATCCCTGTTGAGCGCAGATCACGTACAAGCGCCGCGAGTACGTGCCGGACAAAACGAGTAGTTTCTATGAATGTTTAAGCGGAGCATCCGGTAGAAAGGACGTCACGAGTGTGTGTGTATAGCTGGATGAGAGCTCGTGTGCACCGGCGCCCTCGCTCGCCACTGACCGCTCTCCCTCTCTCTCTCTCTCTCTCTCTCTCTCTCTATCTCTCTATCTCGATACCTCTGCAGCGCTCCAAGCTATCTCGCACCTCTTTTTCCCTCGTCTGCTTTATTATATCTTATGTATCTTCTGTACTACCTGCCGTTACGTCCACTGATAGCGTCTCTCTCTCTCTTACATATATATACAAGAAGTGTTCTTCTAGACTTGAGTAGTTGTAGCGAGACAATGGTTGTGATGACAATTTCGTTCGTAATGCTCAGTGCAATTATCTCAATGATTTTTTAGCTTTGAAGGAAAATAGTTTTTTGTTGGCATGTTGTAGTATAACGTACTTACTGTCGAAAATACGTTGAACTAACGCCTGAACACCAGTCGAACGCCAAACTTATTTTATTAATTATTCTAAATAAATATGTATATAATATTATGTATTCTAATGAGTTAGCTCATTTTTAATGATTTCATGCATGGATCCGATTAATATTGAATAAAAATATTTCAATAGAAAAACTAAAAGCATCGGAGTAATGGTAATTTTAAAAGGAATTGAACGATTGTAACAATATAAATTGAATCCACTTATGAATTTCTGCGAATCGGGGCATATTGTGCGTCGCGCGCGCCCAGGACAAACGACGTTTTCTTTGTTGCCTTTGACATTTCCACAGTCAATGCCCACCATCCCCTTCAGAAACTTTTTGGTTAAACTCGCTCGTTGTGTGATTTACGACTTACGCGATACAAACGCAAGCTTTTCACTCCTCACATACACACATTCACGATTTTGACCAAAAAGTTCTGAAGAGGATGGACATTAACTGTGGAAACGTCAAAGGGGGAAACGTAAGTGTTTCCCATTTCTTTCGTTTCTGCCCAACTTTTGTGCCAAGGACAGACTGAATAAAAGGACTCTCGCATAATATTGTAAATAAGAAACTTTTGATAGCTATAAAAGTACTTAACATTCCAAAAAGCTGTTTCTTGTTTTTTATTTTACAATAATGAAAATGATACATTTATATTATTTCATCCTAATATTCTCATATAAGAAAACGCTGAACAGACTTGTGAACTGGTTTTCCCTTTAAAAATTTCTGGTCTAGGACAGCACCAAATACCGCGAGTTTTGCTTCATTGTGCGGCTGGGCATATCAGTCGAAAAATATCAGCTCAACAATGGAACATTGATTAGCCGGCGAAACGTCATAATTCATCGGGAAAAAATCAGATTATCAGCAGCTCGTTCACGGCTACACTGTCAGTGTGTTTATGAGTGTGTGTGTGTGTGTGTGTGTGAGGAAGAGAAGGGAAAAAAGACTGTATAGGAGACGGATATCAACGCGAAATCTACGCCGCATGGGAAATCGTTGGGTTAGCCCCGAGGCTTCGCGGGGGGGGCCGAGGCGCGTCAACGATATACGGAACTCTCTACGCTTAACATTTGCCGCGGAGCTACAGCAGAAGGGACACAGTGCGGGAGAGGATGGTGTATAGGCGCGCGGGCGGCCTGCTGCATGGGATTTTGCGCAAAATTTATGCTCTCATCGGTCGCTTTCAAATTTATCGTCCAAATTTAGCCGTTTCGCGCTCGATTTATTACGCATTTCAGCGCGCGATGTGCTCACATGCCCCCACCCCACCTTCTCCCTCTCTCTCTCTCTCTCTGCTGGCTGGTGCTGTAACGAATTTCTGAATGTAAAGTTTGGCCCGAGAGCGCGTGATGGTGTCGAGTTTATTATTTCGGCGCTTTACTGCATTGTCGCGGCGGCGGCCGCGCGCCTGAGTGGCTCACTTATTATTTTTTTTCAAAAGCTATAGCAGCCGATCGCTTATTTATGCATCGATGTGGTTGTTATGCGATTAACGCCGATACTTTCATTAAATATGTAAGGGAATAATGTGCAAATATTTGTCGGACTTTGTTCATTTCGCAAACACTTCGTGCAAAATTAAGCAATATTTGTATATTAAAATTGTATATTTTGAAATTTGCAGCGAAA
Organism: Megastigmus dorsalis; assembly: GCA_900490025.1. Lineage (NCBI taxonomy): Eukaryota > Metazoa > Arthropoda > Insecta > Hymenoptera > Megastigmidae > Megastigmus > Megastigmus dorsalis. Next base: position 7,030 of record UELU01138444.1, on the reverse strand, counting down.
GCTCTAAATTTAAAAATTTGGCACGTGCTTTTCGGTCATAAAATATTTTTCGATGCAGCGGGCGTGAACTCGCAATTTAAGCCTTGTACGAATTGAAAAATGCAATTTCACGCCCTCGCAGCATCGAAAAAATGATGTTTGCACCTCGAGCATATAAACACGTGGGTGTAGATTTTTATACGCCCACGGTACGAAAAGTACTGCTTTATTTTGTACAAAATTTCGGGGGTTTTGAATATTCGATAGGATGATTTCACGCAGGCGTTTTCACATGCAAATCGCAAAATAAAAACGCACGCATAAAAAAGCAACATTGTATATGTTCATATAATTTTTATATTTTATGCGATTACATGAGAGAAGTAACGGTCTTTTTAAACTTGTGCTAACGAAATGCTATCCCGAATTTATTAAATTTTTTTTTGCCGCTTGTATACATTTATTATTACAATGCTCGCAGTATTTACAGCCTTATCAAAAAGGGGATTAAAATTCATTAAATATGTATAAAAGTGTAGAATATAAATACAGAACCGGACGGTTTTCATAAAAAAAAAAAAAGAAAATATTTGACGTATGTGTTTTACCAAAATAATGTACAAGACAGGATTACCTGTATAAAATATAATAGCCACGTTATTTGTATGTAGTCATCGTTTTCGAAAGCAACATACTTGACCAGTTTAATATATTTCTATACACTACGAATTGCTCATCAGTAAAAGAAATGTATAATGGATAATTTTTTCAAGAAACAGCAAATGTCTGTATTGGCTTACATATAATGAACGAATCATTTCTTAACTGTAAAATCCCACAATCCTTCAACGACTCTCTTCATGGCTGCGATGCACATTTCTCGCAAAAGATGATATCACGCAAAGACGCGGGGGAGGGACAAAAATCCACGAGCGCGCGCAGAGTCGGCTGCAGTAGGTGTATGTGCTGGAAGCAGATAAGCGGCTCCCGGGGCAGCAAAAAGACAGCTGCTGCACGAGGAATCAGCGGGAGAGCTCAGTGAACTGCCACAATAAGATGCACTCGGGGAGTTAATTACGCTGATTAAACGGTGTGAGTCGCTCTGCGATTCTTTATGCCGTGCCGTGGAAAGCTCTTTAATTAGGAAAGGCAGAGAGAGAGAGAGAGAGAGAGAGAGGGGGAGAGGGGGAGAGCGAACGCATCCTAGCAAACAAGGCAAATTGTGATATCTCATTAAATTCCCTTTCGCTCTCTCGTTCTCCTACTGCACTTCTGTATACACAGATATACATATGTACTATACGTTTGTATGACGGGCAGATACGCGCAGCGTTTGTGTTTACACGCGAGTCGTCCCACATATCTGCGCGCGTAAAATGCAAAAGTCGCGAGAGCATATTTGCATAGATGATGTGAGCACACACTTCTGAATTCTTTATCTCCTCGTTCGCGTTCTCTTCCTGCGTATATGCACATGCATGCGTGTGTATATTCTCTCATCGGTTGAGGGAGAGAGAGAGAGAGGGAGAGAGAAATGTCTCGTCTTGGTATTTATGAGTTTTTATAGGTCGAGTGGCTCGCTCGACGATCTCTCCCAACTGCGAGGAGATATGATGTGAAGATTGTAATGATTATTTATGTGCCAGCTTTGTCAAGTTCGATGAATGATTGTCCCTTGGTTATCATGTACTCATTCAATGATTTCTTTCGGAATAATATTTTTCTAGCCTTAACATTTCGATTGATAAATGAAGAATAAAGAAATTATAGTTTGACACCTCTCCGGCGAAAGGTTTAATAATGAAATAGAATAATCTGGTTGACGTTTAGCAAAGTCTGGTTCAAGTCTGATTAGATATTCAAAATCTTCTTCGTATGCCAGATTTTTGATACAACGAATCTAGTTTGGAAAGAAATTTGGTCTTTTTTATGTCATTTTTTATTTGTTTTTTCTTATTAATTAATGATCTCGTAATGAATGGCAGAATATTACAAGAACAGTGTTGTAATTGTAAATTAAACCTATGAATCGTGAAAAAAATTAAGCTTCTTATTTCATGAGAAATTTTTGAAAAACGATCACTTGACAGTACACTATACAGAAGTAAAAACAGACAAACTTATAATTTTTTTGTTTATAAATGAGTGGTACAGTAACTGAAGCTAGATTAATACCAGAATCTAACGAATTATTTATTATTGTCAGATTTTAAACTAATTTATGAAAGAGGAAAACATCTTGATATTCCTGGCTTATAAGATTATAGTTGCAAAATTGACTAGAAACTTGCACGGATTCAAATCTTTGGAATGATATCGACATATATCAGTCCTGCCAAAGCTTTGGCTGCCACAAACAAATTGAATAGCTGGAAGAGATTGAGATGCGATGGAAAAAGCTTTGGTTGTGAGATTCCAAATCAAAACAAAATGGTCAAGATGTATAATACCTTTTTCAAATCAAACTGTGAAGCTCAAACAGCCAAAATTATAAAAGAAAACAGTTTAGAAAAAGGAAAAAAATTTTTCCAACTGTATTATCAAGAGAAAAAAAAAACCATGGTTCAAAGGAAAAAAATTGTCACGACCTCTTATAGTACTAATCAATAGAATCAGATCTGATCACTTCAACCCAGCCTCCAACCTCTTCCGTTTCAAAATTATCAATAGCCCAAAATGTAAATGCAACCAAGATTTCGATGAAACTATTAATCATGTTCTTTGGCAATGTAATTTGTATGACTGTCAAAGACTCAAACTTATCCACTCGCAATTTTTTCCCTATACAGTTTGGTTGGCGGGTGAGCGGGTAAGCACAAGCACGATAGCGCATCGCCGAACTGTAAAGCCCCTCGATTGAATACCTTATTAGCCTTTCCGCTCTGCACGCATGCACCACGATTCCGGCATAATGGGCAAAATACGCACAGTACAGCGCCTCGCTCGCACGCGCCTTCCATTCACTACGGCAATATCAATCAACGGGCCATTTATAATATTAAGGTAGTCGCGCGCATTCGCGCTCTGTCTAAACTCAAGGATACATATGCACATAGCACCTTTAGATATATAGATGCTGGCGGAGTTTGGGGGGGGGATCGCAAGTCGTTCGGCAATCGACATTCGCGTCACCCCCCGCATCCTTTCACCTTGTTGCTTGTTTCCTCGACGCCATACCCCTTTCCCAGACACGTACACACACACACGCACGCACGCACACACATACACGCTCGCGTGGAGTATAGCACAAGGTGAGGCTATATGTAGGAGTGTAGCAGGCGGTAGTGGTAACTCCGCGCTGGATTCGGGAGCTTGACATTTGCAGGATACGCCAGCTTTATCGAGAGAGAGAGAGAGAGAGAGAGAGAAAGCGAGCAAGCTGAGAGAGAGCGAGAGAGAGAAGCTTGTTGTACAAGTTTCCTTAGTGCACTCGAATGTAATGCGATTCGCTGCAGCGACACACACACATAGAGCGAGTGAGAGAGAGAGAGAGAGAAGGGGTAAGGGGGGGGGGGGGGGGGATAGGTAGGGGAGGGACTGCAAGGGGAACACGGAGCTTAGAACTAGGCTGTTGCTCTTAACTCGCTTGTCTCTGTGTGTCGGTGAGCTCACATGTGAATGAGGCCCCCCGAGTGGCTGCTGTTTCGCGTTAAGACGATGTGAGCCAGTGCGATATTAAGCAAACTGCCTGCACTGCCTCTGTGTGCGCTTCATCGTGTGTGTGAGGGAGAGAGAGAGAAAGGGAGAGAAACGCATACACGTATAAGGGTGTTAGCCGCTTTTCATTGTTGCACCTCGCGCAACGACACTTACTCCGGGCCAAAGTGTCACGCGTCGCGAGAGTTGCGAGTGAGAGAGAGAGAGAGAGAGGAAGGGTGAGAGCGGAAGCTGTCTGTCTATATAATAGGCACGCCGCGAAATGGATATAGGGTAGTGCGTTTGCCGAGATGGGGTGTACTCAACGAGTACTTAGACCATTCGGCTTACTTTATTTTAACGGGCTCCTCGATTCGCTGCTTTCGCGGATGTGCAGCTTGCGCGATTATACGTCGTTATCGAGCCACTTAGGCGCGGACCTTTTTGCTATACTACTTCCTCGAGGTTTTGCGATACAAGATTGCCAGTCATGGTCGGTTTGACCTTGAAGAAGATGAATGAAATGCGAGCAATCGTGAGAACATGGAACTTTTAACCGGTTTGTTCATTTTCTTTGCGAATGACGTGACTTTAGTTATGAAAGTTTTCATTTCCTAAAAAGCAGAGACCGTGAATTTAGTACGAAAAAGCGAAACGATCGTTAGAAGTTACCACGACAACGTAGTTTTTACCGGAAGCAGTGTAAAAGAATGACGACAAATTTTATCGCATCGCTGGTTAATATGTCCTTATACAGTAATTTGCACTAAACATTTCTCCAAGTCTTGCAAAATTAACTGCCAATCCGTAGTTATAAACATGGACGCTTACATTTGCACTTGAAAACATGCTCGTGTACTTTAAACTGCTCTCGAGGCGCATTTATGTAATATTCTCAGGTATATACATTTATTAGCAAGTGTTGTCGAGGAACATTAATTTCTCTTACAATCTCTACTTCAAAAGTAAATGGAGATACGATTAATATTCAAGTGCATATATTATATGCGTATATTCAAGACTGAGTATGCGCAACGAATGTTGAATGAAATATAACGTGAAGTGGGGTGTTAATTATAAGTATTCTTTTTGTTAAGTAATTCTGTAGTAATCGACCCAATATAGTAATTTCTATCCGCATTGCCTTTTTTACTGCCAATAAACTAATTTTACGACTGATTCTACCTTGTATTTAACGCATTTTGGTTGAATCTTCTAAAACATTTCCACAAATGCTCTACTATTCTACATACATGATCAATTATTTCAAATTAAATGTCAAATCAAAAGATCAGAAATCAAAACGACGACTAATATATACCAGCGCAATTTCCTAAACTATTGATCAATTGGACTTGCTTCGACGCCCATCGAGCTACAAGTACACACAATAATAAGTCACGTTCAGCTACACAACGCAGAATCAGAACAAAGCTACAGCGAGAGATTGTTTACATTGGGAAGTTTGGACGCAGTAAGGATTTAGTAGGGTCTGCGGTGACTTCTACTGTTTCCACCCGTAGAAAAACTAACTTTTCACCTGTTTGCTCGCGGAGATTCCAAGGGAATTACACGGGAGAAAAATTGTCGGTTCGGCCGTTGTTCTCGCTAGAATTGCTCGAGATGAAGTTTAGATTAGGTGGAACTTCGTATAAGCTTGTATTATTTTGGAGTTGAGCTTTTGAAATTCGACGTAATTTAGTATACTGACGATCTTAACCGATTGATTTATTGCTTATTAGTTAGTTCTGTTGGTTAGTCGCAGACTCCTTGGATTATAGGCAGCAACTTGTGAAGGATAAACTTCCCAGTGACATGCTCATGCACTAGCGATAATAGTATATTATTTCGATAAACGTACGTCTTACTCAAAATCATAGCTTTCTTATGATATTTATGCTGATCAATGTTATGTGACTGCTGAGCAGCTTCGAGTATTAGTAAAATACTAAATTATAATTTTCAACTTCAAAATAAATAATAATCAAAACTAATTAATTAAATTGAACACATGGATCTGTAAACCTGAATAACATTTTGCTTGCAAAGCATCAAGTTTTAAAGATAAAAGAGATTCATGATATAAATTATTCACCATCCAATCCGAAAGTATGCAAGTTTTGGATGCAAAGAACTTGAATAACTATTCAACGGATCGATCATTTAATTAATTAATCAAAGAAATGTTATTCCCAGATTAAATCTGATTCAGGGGGATTTCTGAACGAGAGGCCTCGTTGTTCACGAAGCAATAAGAGAAAGTTCTTGACTTTGCTGAATAACTAAAAAAAAGGTCTCGAGATAGTCCGTCCCCTTAATAAAAGTAACAGCGTGCGTCCGATATTTTTTACCCCCCTCGCGCGCTTTTTTGCATATTTAGCGCTGGAAAATTGCCGGTCTCGAGGTTCTCCCCCTCCCCGATGAATATACGATTAAAAGTCGGGGCTCTTACATTCATTAAAAAGTCGCGCTCTCCTTAAAAGCCTCGGCAACCGTTAATTTTCTCTCCCTTTTCTCTCTGGCGCGCGCAGAGCTCGCTCCCTCGCGTTCGATTGACTCGAGTTTCAAACTTTCTTGATTAAAATTACCCCCGATATTTCTTTCCGTGTCCCGTCCGTGGCGGCGAAGGTGCGACGCGGGATCGTGCAACATGCGAACTGCTGCTGTCGCTTTAAGCCTCCCCCTGGGCAACCGGTGTAATTGGCCAAAGCATCTTAACCAATAACTGCACGCATGTATCCGAGTACTGTCTGCGTCAATCCTGCTACGTGTGAACCCGATCAAACTCCCTCTCTCTCTCTCCATCCCTCCCCCGAAAGTTTTCCACACGTCTTAATGGAATAATGCGACTCGGGATATTGTGAATTACAGCCGAGAGAAAGCTTGCGAGTGTGTTCTCTTGTTTTGAAATGACGTTATTATACGGTGGGTTTGATGGGATACTAATAAAAAGTTAATCTGTTTTTATGGAGATTGAATTTGAGTGTGATTTATGAGTTTTTAATAAAATCGATCTTAAGAGGATGTCGGAGCATCGCCTCTCCTCAATAGTTCGTAGTTCCTAGTTTTTGGAAAAACGATAAGTCCAATAAACCTCATATTGCACAGAATAATTAATTATAGTTAGCACTAGGGTACCTAACTCTTAATATTTCTTAAAATTATAAATAAAAAAAGTTACACGCAGCAATAGGCATATCCATAATTTTAAGGTTAACTTTCAATGAATAAACACCTCTTACTAGTTCCAAGTTTTTGTAAAAACGATAAACCATAACCACATGAAATTACACAAAACGATTTATTATATTGAGAACTAGAGCAAGTAACTCTCAGAATTCATTTTTACCATTAATAGAAAAAGATATAATCGAATAAAGAAATTCGTTTATTGCTCCGACATCCCCTTAAGGGG
>UELU01138442.1:25767-152308 GCA_900490025.1 Megastigmus dorsalis | reverse complement strand
ATATATATATATATATATATATACCGATGCGTTCTATCTCGCGGGCTCTTATATCTCGCAGTCGCGAGCGATGCGCACATTGCGTACACACATGTATATATGGATATGTATGAGTAGCTCGCGCACACGTGGAGCGGGAGAAGGAGCGCGCCGTGCAGGGTTAAACCCGCGTTTGTACACTACTGCAGGCTCCAGCCGGGGCGGCCGCTTAGAGGGTACTGCTTGCTGTGCCGCCGCCGACGCGGACCGCCAAGTCAAGCGCTCTCTCTCTCTCCCTCGGGGGGGCTTAAACCCTCTCTGTCTTTCTTACCCTCCGTCTACCTCGCTCTTTAGCGACGTCTTGCGCTCCAAAGTTTTGTACCACGCTCTCTCTCTCTCTCTCTCTCTCTCTCTTTCACTCTCTCCACGCGCGGCGGCTCGACTTTCCGATTATTATTTTTCTGTACTTTGCTTTACTTTTTTTTTTTCTTAAGCGGACATTTTCGATCTTTTATTGCTTGAATTATGTCGCTTTATAGGTGCAATTAAAAAAGACTTTGTAATTGATCTTGATCGTGGTTATCTGTATTATCTGTATATAGAATTTGAATATTGAGCTATCGTCTGTTACTACTGAGAATTAACTGTGATGTAAGAAGTTGATTATAGAATTAATTCCTGAAGATTGTTAACTATTGTTGCTCGTTCTGACTAAACCTGTTTTTTTCCACTCAACTTTTCCCCTTCACTGTGTGCTTCCTTTTTCAGCAATTCCGTGGATGAAATATCTTTAGTCTCGCTCATTTTCCTCGCGGCAATTTATTTGCACCTGAAGAATTTATAATGTACGCAAAAAAGTTTCCATTCCATTCTTAAATTCCGCATTTTCCGTATCATCTTTCACTTATTTTATACAATTTTATTACTTTTACGGAGATTTTTCTTCAATTCGCATAATAGAATAAACAAACAATAATTACTGGCTTTTTCAATGTAAAGAAAGTAAAAAACCGATTAATCGAATATTGATAAATACAAAATACCTACAGTTTACGATCAAACAAATACCTTATATACTTTATAGTAATGGAATAAGGTAGATAAAATAATTTTATTATGATGCATAAACCTATCCCATTTCATGTGTATACTATAAAAAATACAAAGTAGGTATACGAGCATTTTAGAGATCATGGGAATAAGTAATCTTTTCAAAAAGAATTGGCTTTATATTTATTTAATATAATAAGCCCTGCAATTAAACTGTGCAATTTTATTTCCATAAATCAGCATGCATGATAGAGTTATCTACTATAGATTTTATCTGCATGCCTAAACTGTAGAGTTTATGTCTGTACCCGGAACATAATCTATTAATAAATTCGTTTACTAAACTATGTTCTACCATTGCATAATCTGCAGCGCGAGATATCTTTTTTTTCATATTCAGAGAATTGTTACAAAAGTATGATATTTCATCATTCTCAAATGAGTACAGGTAATATACAGGCATGTAAGCAAAAATACTTTCAATGATAAGAATCAACCTTATAATTCACAACAATAATATCGTAATAAAATCATCAGAGCTGGGTACCAAAGCAAACTTTCCCCGTTACAATTTTCATCCCCCCTCTCACCCCTTGCCTACACCACTCTGCATATTAATCACGCATTATTTTCGCTGAATCTCCGTTTCCTCCAGTCACACGCGCTATATATATAACAAGACTCGCCGCTCGAATGGCTTTATCGCGAGTATCTCGGGATATCGGTATAGGTCGCCAGTGTCCCTCTCCCCCCCGGTTCTCTCCTACTTCCTTTATCCAGCTGCTGCAAGCTCGCTCGCATTTTCTTTCTCTCCTTGGGACGACGCAACTTCCTCTATACCGGAGTCCAACATCACCGCAACGCTCGAGACGCCGCTACACCACGGGGTTGCGTATATATATCGCGGCGGCAGTGTGTGTACCCCTCCGGAGAAGCTGATGGGGATTGGAGGGCGAGATCGGTGCTCCTCTCTCTTTCTTCTTTACTTCGAAAACTTTCTTTTCTCGAGCCACCGCCGCCTCCACCCCCATACCCTCCTCTCCCTTCGCGCAGGCTTGTGCCGAGCCGGAGTTCCATCAAAAAGTTTGGCCGCTTCTGCGGGAGAGAGAGAGAGAATCGAGCCTGCGACTCGCGCTCGAAAATATTATTTAGCTCGGTGTAAGGATAGCTTTGTCTTTAAGACTATTAGATGCAGCTTATTTTTTTTTTTTACGTATTTCATTATTTTTATAGAACGGTGGGTTTGCATTTATTTTATATTTGGGTTCGGGTTGACACGTGCGGTTCGCCTATTCGACTGTATTGTAAATAACTCGTTTAACAATGCTCGATCTGTTCTCGAAAGAAAGGCACGTATTAAGATAAAGCGCGTTATCGGACACTTCTGTGTCGCTTTTGGCTTGACGAAAAACATGACGAAACTTATCGACGTGACTCACGCTGGAGTTTCGCTAGAAAAAAAAAAATCACACCATAAACAGTCTTCTTTCTTAAAATATATCAAGTACATAAGTTGTCCAATAAATAAGGGGTATTCCCGAAAGATTCATACCCAAAATTTACACTGACTTATAGGATCGAAGTTCAATATACTCTAGATAACAAGATCTGTATCTATGCATTGATAAATAAAGAAGTGCCGATTGAAACCGTACATTTTACACGCATATTTGGCTTGAATCTTAACTTATATACTGTATTTTATATTGCATATTTTAATAAAAATAAAACTCCTGCCAATAGCACTTAGCTTCCCCATATATTTTTATTTGCTGCCATAATATTTATGAAAAAAGCATGCTTTTATTTTTTTTTCTAAAGTTTGACGACGAATAAGTAGTCGTTGTTCGGTTAAATGTACTTTATCCTCGTTCTCGATAATTACTTACGTAGATGTTTAAAGTTATTTTTTTTTTTTCATTTCTTATTACATCATTCATTTTATAATGTCTACAAATTATTTCTGATTCGTATGAAGGTGATTTTCAATGTAACAATATTAAGCGTATTCTTATAGTTCGATAACATTGAAAAAAAACATTCGTTTATTTTGTATTTTGTATTTAACATATATTACTTGTGTTTGGCGCACTGGCATACGCTGTAATATTAAAGAAATATTTATTGTCACGCTACGCATTATCTCCACAAGATAGAAGGAAGGAGTTAATAATTGTCTAAATATTTTAGTGATGTAACAAACAATGGATTTGAATAGCTAGTCATATAATTTAAATTTACTCTAAAATATTTAAAAAATTTATTTATGAGAATGCAGATTTGAACGAGTATCAATCGAAAAACTTTCTTAATCATCTTGATATAAAAATATAATTATTTATCACGAAAATGATATTAAATCTATCTAATGAAAGCTATTGAGCAAATTAATTTTTGCAGCATACAAACAGACAGTATAATTGATGAAGATATATTTTAATAATAAATAGAAATATAATACAATATTTACTATTATCTAATCTAAATTAGGTCATACAATTATCTTATGTGCAGAATATTTTGCACATAACTCTTATCAGTAATTTCATTCTTCTAATAATGTCTTACTGTTTGCTAATGCAATTGAGTAGTTCTATTTCTTTATATTGATATCTAAAAATGAAAATTACTGAATATATTTATTTCATTATGATTTTAAAAATAAATTAAATAAATATAAATATTTGATGTTAGACAAATAATATAAATAATCACTTAAAAGTTTAACTGATGTATGTCCTTATAAACTTCTTAAACAAAATTTCATTAAGTTTCAATAATAATTATATTCCAAGAAATATTATGTGTAGGTACCAAAACATGTTATTTTTGTGAATAACAAATGAATGAAAGGTCTTCAACGTGCATTTTATATATTAAAAAAAACTTGACAGTTACATGTATAATAAAGTAAAAAAGCTTATTATACAAAAATCAATTTTTAACATAAGATATATGAAAATCATCAAGCAAAAAAAATTATTTTTTAAAACAAAGAAAGTGAGTGGTGAAACATTAAATTAACTGATTAGTCCATCCAGTCCTGAAATATCTTTGTACCCTTACACACAGAAACACATACAAAAATGCTCCTATTTCGTTTTTGTAAAAAATATTTTTCACCATTACAAAGCCTCCTTTATGAGGAAGTAAAAAAAATTAATTCCAACTACTATCAAATTGTAGAATTTATCTAATATTTTAGATACTGCGTATCCTGTTAAGACCAAGACGAAATTTAAAAATTTTAAAAGTCTCTATTTTCATGGTTTTACATATATGTTATTCTGGTATTACTAAAATGTAAGAACCATTCAGATTCGCAAAGCATTTTAATTTCAATTATTTTATGGCTTTCAGTTTTCATGTAACGTGTACATCACATAATACGGACATAACGGATTAATCACCTATTGCTCGGAAATCTTCACACACAGGATAAAATTGTACTTCTATTATTTCGATAAACAAATTTTTATAATTTACTTAATAAAGAGAACAAATAAAGAGAGAATCAATAAAGAGAATAAAGAGATTAATGGTAGGATAAATAACGATGGATATAATAATAGTCAATAAACGGAACTTTATTTACGCTACGTTCTGTTTTCAAGGAATAAGCGTCAAAATTCTATTATTAATTACTTGTTAATAAATGCAAATTATGCAATAATTTTATAAATTTTATTATTTTCGTGAATAATGAGGCATCGAATTTAAAACGATAATACCATAATGTAAATAAGTATAATAAAAAGTATAATATAATCATTGCGAGTATTTAAAAACAAAATATTTTAAAATAAATTTATCTTATATAGGAAATACCGCATGAATTTTGGGGATTACCGAAAACTGTTTTCATTAGTTAAGTACCTATCGTATATGTGTGGATGTATATTATTTGAAAAATAATTTTTTCTTTAGATAAGCTTATAAATCACTATACTTATTATACAAAAATTATTAAATAATTTGAAAGTATAGAGATCATCTTAAACTGGACATCAAGGTAAACTTGAAATTACCATAAAAATTGTCGTTATGGATTTTGTATGTTTAATTACAGATAATATTATGTAGGACAAATGAGACAAATTATTAATCTAAACTTTCTTTTTTCAGCACTATTTATAATTCAAATTTAAAAAAATGATTTATTACCTAATAATATTTTTATTACTCATGGGACCGTATATTATTTCAATCAAATAAAGATATACTATGAGGGAAAATGTGCTTTATTTTATACTGTCCGAGATACTGGCACATTATCTTATTTTCTTTTCTTTGTAAGTAATTAATATCTATCTAGATATTCTTTAAAAACGTACGAAAAAATATCAATTTAACAATAAATGTACATGGATCATATTAAAACAGTTTTTTGTCAAATAAAAATTTAATTATTTTTATATGAATCTACAGTCTTTTATGCATTATTTTGTTACTACCTAAGAAATTTTTTTTATCTCTTATACTCAATTGTAGTTAATTGATGTAAGTAAACTCTTATTATCATGAGTCAATTCATGCATTGTCGCAACCCGCATCTTTCTCAAATTCAAAACAATAAATTACACTTATTCCCCGACCCTCCAGTCTGGTCTGCTCGAATCTTCCCAAAAGTGCAATCTAACAAACTAGAAGACGTAACATGCTCTCTGCTGTATTTTGGAACATATGGAAGTCCGAGAAATAGTTCGTGCGACGTGCATTTACGCGTTCATAAGGGTATGTTAAAGTACTTATTCTTCCCCTACTTGTTTCTAAGTATGAATTTATTTTTCAAGGCATATTCTGCCCAATTCCTGGGCTCTTAGTTATATCGGATTCTCCGTATAATTGCATACCCGGCGCATCTGCATTGAACCTGCATTAATTATATCTCACTTATGAATTGCGTTTTGATCCCCAATCAAGCAATTATACAGGGCCTATGATTTACCGCGTCCCCAGCTTCTTACGGGGACTGCGTACTTACATGTGCCTATTATACATAAGTAAGTAGGTCCTTCATAGGTAATGCAGGTACCTGTTCAGGACTTATGTTTATACATCGCTTTAGCTATATTCGTATATCGGGAGGACAGGCAACGCGCGCATTCGCTCACCTCGACCGCGGGGAAACTCCGTTTTCTTCGCGCCTGCGCGAACTCAGAAACAAGTAGTGGGAGTAGTGGGACACATCGCGTGTGTTTTGTACCATGATCGTGGCGAGAATGAGAGAGACAAAGACAGAGAGACAATTCTACGGCGCAGTTATAGAATAGCATGAAAATAACGAAGAACGAAGACGGACTGCCTATATACACAGAATACAGAATACAGAGAGCGGCGAGATTATAAAAAAGTTGCCGCGCGAGAAGGGGAAAGCGAGGAGAGACGTAAAAAGAGCCGACTGCCGAGAGGTAGGCGTACATGTACACACAGTTATAACGTGCGTCAGCGCAGCCAGGCAGCGTCATGCGAGGAAGCGAGACGGAGATATGCCTCTCGAACTACACAACGGATGTGAAACCCAGCAGCAGTGAAAGTCAGTGGTAGTTCGCGCAACGAGACTCCGCGCGAGCGCTGCTGCTGTCATTCTGCCATTCTGCAGCAACGGACACAAAATCCTACTGCTCCGCGGAAGCCGAGCGACGAACGTAGTTAGGTATAGTTGTAACGAAACGAGACCCGTGTGCGCGCTTGACAGCGCGACATCAAGCCGTCAAGACGCTCGTCGATTCCTTGGCTCGTCCTTGTCCTCGTCATGGAGGTACTGGATCCGAGTGTTACGCGGGACGATCAGCCGCTCTGCCTCAATGACTCGCTGCAGAAAGGTTTGTCCATCTCGCTCTGTTTACCTTTGTGTGTATTTTTCTTTTCTCTCTCTCTCTCTGCACTTGTCAAGCCACGAAACAATTGAACTCGCTTGCGCGTTTGTTATTGACGTTCATTCACCGACGTTGCACAGCTGCACTGGTGCTTCTTTTCATCCTTCTCTTGTTTATCTAACGGTTTATTTTAATGCGTTGATACGAAGGCTGTTTGGCGATTTTCTGGCTGCGCGTCCTAAAAAAGTTGAGCAGAGCGAATGACAGCTCACACGGACGACGTCAGACTCAGGATGCTGGATTATATGCGTGTGTCTGTATGGCCTGACTGACTAACGGAGTGACACAATGGCATAATCATAATAGTCTCCCTGTGAATGTAGCATTATATTCGTTTTTCTAGCGATATGAATTTATTGATTTAAAGTAAGATGTAATTTAACAATTATAGCTTTATTTTATGTTACAATAGGAGAAATGGTCATAAATTAAATCTGAATTTTTTTTTTTTTTTGATTAAGTAACTCTTTCATGACGGTTTCTCTTAGCTTGGCTAGTTTGTTGGAATGCGCAATTACGAATAATAGTAATTGCTTCCAGGAAAAAGACTAAAAAATTGCGCATTACGATTCTCGCAAGAATAACTTGGTGATTACAAAAACTTTATAAATCAGTAAAAGTATTGTTATTTAAAAATGATTATGGAAAATGCTCTGCCTTAAAAAGAATTAGGTACTTCTATTACTGTCATAAATAGAAAGTAGTAAGAGATGTTAAGCTGTCCCAGTAAAAATTAACTTTTATTATTTTAGTAGTAAAAATTGTATTAATTACTAAATTATTACATAAATTTATTAGATCTTTTTCTTAAAATATGCAAAGAAATGTACATAAAAAAATTATGTAAATAAGAAAATTTATATTTTGTGTGAATTAATATGTATATGTACATAAATATGTAGATGCTTAAGTATACAAATTATAGAAATGTATACAAATATCTAAAGTCTACATAATTGTAAAAAAAATATCAAACAATTATTTATTTATTCTATACAGAACTTAGTACTAAAGTAAAAGATATTTAATACCTTATACCTACAAGTTAATTCAAACTACATTCCAATTGATAGAATAACACTATTATTTTTTGCATTGTACATTTATTTAAATTTTTGATTTTCACTTATGAAAATAAAAATAGTAAGCTATTATTTTCATTAATTCTTTTGTAACAAGAATTTAAAATTGTAAAAATTAATTTTTAAATTTAAATCTAAAAAAATATGTAATAATATTTTCTTTTCAACAAGAACTTTGATTTTTTATGGTCGTATCTAAAAAAAAACCAGATAAGATAAATAAGCATTTTGTATATTATGACAATCAGCTGTTTGCGGAAACAGAAACAGCATGAAGCTGTCAAAGTCAATTCATATCTGAATTGACTCATAAGTATCTGAGTGTATGTATTATTGTAGAGGTGTAGGTCACTAAAACAATTTATGTTATGCTTAAGTTGCATTAAATGCTTTGTTCATATCATTTAATGTTCACTAAATTATTTCCAAAGCATACAGTGCGGCTGTACTCATAAATAAAATAAAAAAGTAATGCAATCTAATGCATATTTTGATTTAAATAGTATGTAATTTCTTTTTTTTTCTTTCATTTAGTAAAATGACAATCTATTAATCTTTAAGTTTTAATAGTTTGTATTTTTTACCTGCTTTTTTGTAGGGCACCCATCAGGAATATTACCAGGAATAGTACCAGATTGCCGGTCATGGATAAAAGCAAGACAAACTTTTGGTTTCCTAGGTTTTCTTGGATTTGCCTTAGTATATGCTATGAGAGTAAATCTGTCTGTAGCAATTGTGTCAATGGTTAATCAAACAGCAATTCCTCATACTGAAAATGACAGTGATATTAGTGGATGTCCTAAAACAAATGCAGTTAATACCACTTTTATTCCTGTAAGTATTCTTGAATAGATTTAGTTTTATTTTAAATAAGAAATTAAAATTTGATGATAATGTTGATTAAACAAAAATTACTAAAATAATTAAAAAATATTTTCTACTGGAAAACGTCTTTTTTATCATGTATCTATTTTTTTCAAATTCTACACATCTACTCATTTTTTTTAATGTTTTAATCTATGTAGTATATTAAAATAGCCTATGTTTTATTTAAAGTGTGAAACTCATATGTACATAATATTTACTTTATAGAGTCCAGGTGAATTCAATTGGGATGAGAAAACACAAGGTATAATACTTGGTTCATTTTTCGTGGGATATGTCTTAACTAATGTACCAGGAGGAAGAATAGCAGAAAAAGTGGGTGGAAAATTAGTTTATGGATTAGGAGTATTTTTAACAGCACTCCTGACTGTAGTAAGCCCCTTTGCTGCTTACTGGGGTTTATATCCATTTTTATTTATTCGAGTTGCAGAAGGTTTCACAGAGGTAAATGCATTTCAAATACTTCAAATATCAAATTTCAAAACATTTTAAGTCAAAAGTCAAAAGTTCAAGTGCAATACAGAAATTACTAGGAAAAAATCCGTAATAATTTCATAAAATAAAAGCGCTTAAATATTTTATTACAAATTTTTATTCTTTTGTAATTAAATTTATGTTTAATATTTGTGATCTTAGGGTGTTACTTTCCCAGCAATGCACAGTATGTTAGCCCGTTGGGTGCCTCCTTTAGAAAGAAGTAAATTTGCAGCTTTAGTCTATGCAGGTTAGTATTTAAAAATCATACTATAATAACATAATCACAATGGAATTTACTTTGTTATAATACTTTTCGCAGGTGCAAATTTTGGAACGGTTGTTTCTTTACCAGTGAGTGGTTGGCTATGTTCTCTAGAATTATGGGGTGGTTGGCCACTATCATTTTACTTATTTGGTGGCCTTGGAATCGTATGGTATGTGTTTTGGTTACTATTTGTATTTGATTCACCTGAAAAACATCCAAGAATCGATCCCCAAGAAAGGGCTCACATAGAATCTCTTGTAGAAGTTAAGGATGACGTAAGTAAAATTTATTACTCTATTGTAAAATTAGCTGTAAAATAACCTTTTTAAATTTCGATTTTGATTAAATAAAATGTTATTACATTATAACAAAGATTTGAGTAAATTCCTTTTATAGAAAAAATGAAGGAAAATAATTTTAGTTAAATTAACTCAAACAATCGGTAATAAATTTTTGGAAATTCCTATCTTTGATGAGAATGCTTAAATAAAATTCAAGTTACAGAGATAGGGAAGCTAGATTTTCTATTCATTAATTGATACTTTATTATAAAAAAAAAATATGCATTATCTATAAATAATTTGTCAATATAGAGGCTTTAAATCCTTATAGATTTATTGGCTATTTGTATAAGGTTAACTGATGATACTTTAATCGTAAATCATTTAAAATTATACTATATGTTTATCTATTCTAGGATAAAGATGTTCCAGTACCTTGGCTATCGATATTTACGTCTCTTCCTATGTGGGCAATTGCAGTTACTCAATGTGGTCAATCATGGGCATTTTACACCCTGTTGACTGAGCTACCTACTTATATGGATAGAATTTTGCACTTGAATGTCCAACAAAATGCATACCTATCAGCATTACCATACTTAACAACATGGATAGTGGGTCTAATAATATCAAATTTTGCTGATGCTTTATTAGCCCGAAATATCATTTCCCCACTAACATCATTTAAATTATGGAACACTGTGGCCTCTCTTGGACCTAGTCTAAGCTTCATAGGAGCTATTTGGGCTGGATGTGATAAATTTATTGTGATGTTGATGTTATCTGGCTTGGGTTCTCTTTATGGTGCACTTTATGCTGGCAATCAGATGAACCACATTGCTCTTGCTCCACGATTTGCAGGAACATTGTATGGAATGACAAATGCTGCTGCTAATGCCTGTGGATTCCTTGCACCTTATGTCATTGGACAAATCGTCAACGGACATGTTAGTAGCATTAAATATTCCTATTTTTAATTTTAGTATCTATAAATCTATTTCACAGCTAATATCACAGCTGAGTAAAGCTCATTAGATATACTTTTATACCTTTTTATTGTATTGTTAATAATTGTTCAATAATTTTTTCATTATTTAGGAAACATTGGAACGCTGGCATACAGTATTTTTAATGGCAGCAGTATTCAATATGGGAGCAAATTGCTTTTATCTAATGTTTGCATCAGCCACTGAACAGCCATGGAGCCAGGGTAACAGTTGATGACCAACTTTGTCAAGAAAAAAAGAAATATTTACAGCAATGAGCGACATGCCGTTGGATCGACTCGCTCTTAGCACATTTTAGATTACAAGAATCTTCATTTACTAGTTTAATTTTTTCTAAAACAACATTACATTGTGTTTTATAATTCAATCATGTGAACACAAGTTAAAATTGAATTATTTTAGTAAAAAATCGGTGCGATTAGTATATTTATTTGCAAGTATTCCTTTGGTTTGATTGATTGATCAATCAAATGGTGATGACTTGAACAGGATATCTATTTAGGCTTAAACAAAATTGACTCGAGTGCTGACAATATCAGTATGAAATATTTTCGCCTATGTTAGCTCTTTTTGCGTTTTCTGTATGTATCTTAATACTTTCTAAATTTCTACAATTTGTTACTTTCGTTTACTCCTTTATTTGGATATAGAACTACCCCAAACCTTTTAATTGAAATCGTGGCCTTCTTCCTGTTTTCGACTATGTTTTTACGTTTGTGATATCTATCTGATTGTCAGTTAGTACAAAGAAACTATGATGTTATGCAAAAAAGAGATTTATTTCTTATAGACTAAAGAATGTATAAGTACTGAATAAGATTTTGTAATACTGTATACTTGTTTGTATTTAATTAATATTGCAAAATAATGGCCCAATATATTTGTATAAAAAATTGTTCATTTTTGTAAAGTTATATTTTTTGCAGAATTTGTAAAAAGGTTCTTTCAAAGAAGAAATTTGGTATGCTTGGTGTTAAATTTGATCGTTAATACTTAATTTGCGTCAATTAAACCAAGAAATCGATTTAATTTATGTAAAAAAATAGGACGATTTATCTGCATATGAAATAATTTTTTAAAAAAGGTTTATGAATAAAACGTTGAATAATAAAGTTATAAAAAATGTATATGAACAGTTGTAAAAAAATATTGTATTTAGAGGTAATGCGCAGTATTAATAAGATAAATTTTATGATAAAATAGTAAACGAAATCTTGCTGGAACAAGATTTGATAAATGTTTGGCACCGTTTGATTATTTTATTAGTTTAAAATTTGTATATGAATCAATTGCAACGTTTACACCCCAAACGTCAGTTTCATACAAAATTTTATTAGAATTTCATGTGAAATCGTTAATTGAATTGATAATTTGTACAATAATTACGTACTATTAATTTAAATGCAATTAGATGTAGTTTAGTACAAATTAATGTAGCTTTTAGTATATTAAAGATTTACAAAATAAAAATTAATTAAATCTTTTGCTTCATTTTTAATTGTAAGATTTTCTTTCAAATATATTATTTTTAATTGTTACGTAAATTAAATAACTATATTTATTCATAGATTCAAAATATCTACATAATGCAAAAAATTATAGTACAAAATATATCAGATTTTTCAAATAAAACTTTGCATTGAGATACGGTATTATAAGAAAAAAAATTTTTATATTGTATACGTTGCTATTGATTACCATGAGAGACTGAGAATACTGTTAACTCTTTTTCTCCTTATTAACTATTTTTTGATAATAATCTAGTAAGTGTACAAGAAGATGATAGAAAAATGACTGCCTTATAAATGTAAATGATTTGTTCAAAATAATAAGATAACGATGGTATACCCATGAGATTATCTTAATAAAAGAAAGCAGCAGTAGAATTTAGAAAACTATATTTACATTATCTTAAAGTTCTATAAATTTTACGCTTTTAAATGTATAAAAAAGATAAAAAAACATTGTACGCTGCATATTAAAAAACATACGAGTCCCACTATGATATAATATAGTTCAAATGCTAGAGATCGTCTTTTTTCTTTGCTGTTAACTCGAAAATCATGTCACGCATACGACTCAAATTGTGCAGTTCATTTGATAATTTTTGTACTGATTCCTCTTTTTCAGCAATAGTCATTTGATAACTATGGCACTGTTTGGCCTGTTGCTTAATTTCTTCATTAAGTGCAGCTATATCTTTTTGATTCGACGTAATTTCTCGATTCTTTTCTTCAATAATCTGAAAAAATATTAAATGATTTAATATAAAATATATAAATAAGCTAAAACCATAATGTATGTTATAGGAATAAACCCATATGTAGCATTGGCACCTGTTCTTTCCTATTTATATTCTCTTGCATCTTGTGAAGCAATTTAGTCATTTCTTTTTGTTTATTATTCAATTGCTCAATTTCGGCTTCTAAGTCTGTAATGTGATTCTTTAAAATTGGTATTTCTTCATTTTGGGTTTCTAATTCTTTTACACGTGTACTGTATACATGTATTTGACTTTCTTTTTCTATAACAATTTTTTTCAGACCACCAATTTCCTAATAAATTTAAAATAATTAAATTTATGTAAAAATATTAACACTGTATTTAAATGTAATACTAAGTAAATTAATTTGACACAATGTTTTACCTGTATTTGGGTAGTGTGTGTTTTTCTAGTATTTTCTTCTATTTCTTGAAGTTGCTTCATTAATCCATTTTTCTCTGTCTGTAGACCTTCTAAGCATTGCTGTGTATTAAATAGAACTTGATGAAGTTGACTCGACTGGGCAACTAGCTGAGCTAATCTGTGCTGAAGACTTGTAGCATGATTAGTTGCTGCTTCTAAACTGGATTGCATAGCTCTTTCAGCATGCCTCATTGCTGCCATCTTTGACATGAAATACATTTTGCATGTTTCATAAATTAAATTAAATAGATTATTGAATATAAAAATGATCGAAAAAGCTTCAAACATTTTTTAACTCGATAAGTATATTGAAAATATGATACATCTATATTTTTTATTTATTAAAATAGAATTGTACCTAAAACAAAAATAGTTAAACATGATCTTGAGGGCCAAAGTTAGAAAAAAAAACTCTATATATATGCAAAAATCGCAATGTTTCGCCGGTATGGGTTGCCGGCATCTTCACGCTATTTTATTGAACACATAACACATATTACAATGATATATAAAAATTAGAATTATAAAACTAAAGATGAAAAGACAGTTAAATTAGATTCAAATTTTGTGTACATCTTATCACTATTGAAAAATCTCACCTGAGATCTCATGTAATGATTTTTTTGCTTCTTTGCACGTTTTAAACCATTCTTAGATTGATTGAAAAATTCAAACATACTTTGGCCCTCGAGATCGTGTTTAACTAATTTTGTTTAATTAAGGGGGGTGATATTACACAATTTTAGAATTGTACCTTATACTCATAAAGCTCCATAACTGCTGATGTAGTAATATCAGATAATTGATTTTTTTCAAAAGCATTTTCAAGTTTCAAAATAAACGCATCAAGCCTCCCCTCTTGAGCCATTGAAAATAATGGTAGTGTCTCATAGGAATGGCTACCTATTATGTTTTCAGAAACTTTTGCAACATTTGTCTTTTCTTGAACCAACACTAATGGTTCTAGTTCTGTCATGCAGCATGCCACTGCAGAAATACTTTTAAAGAGAATATTTTTTTAGCATTAACATTTTCTTTCAGTTTTTATGTAAAAAAAACTATTGAGTAATTTTAAATTATTTTACCATTCTTGAGGAAATCCTACTGTGGAAGTTAATTGAAGAACCTTTTGTTTAACATCACCATTCCCAGTAAATAAAGCTGTAGCCAATATCATTTGTAACTGTCTCTTTTGCAAAAGTTCCGTATATAATGTTAACCAGTGTGTATTGTTAGTTGCTAAATCTGCTATGAGAGCTAGTGCATGGACATAGAAATCCGTCGTTGGATCCTGTACAATATTTATGAAATTAATCTATACTTAAACAGTTTTGAATCAGTTCATAATATAATTAATGTATTTGAGGCCTACGGTGGCTCAGTCGGCAGAGCGATGGGCTCGTAGTCCGGAGGTCCCGGGTCCGAGCCCAAGTCTCGGCCGATTGACACAAGTACCTCTGTAAAATATTACATGTGCTTTGTTTACAAACGCACCATAAATCACCGTCGCTGATTAACACCGAGTGGAAGCATAAGTAGAGAGTGACTTTAAATATAAAAATATATATATACATATATAATGTACTTACGTGAAAAAGATTCCGCGGTTTTTCCATTAATCCTGACTCATTATTGCACTCAAGTATCGGTCTCATTAAAACCCGCATTTTTTTTACTGAGAAAACATCCAAAACTTTTGTTCTGATAGCAGCTGTTTTAACTAATTCTTGAAAAAGTTGCATGAGTTCTGTCAAATTCTTTTCTGTTTCAATAGTGTTCTTTTCAAAGTCTCCATCCATGTCATCATCTTCTTTAATTAACAGCGTTGTTACAGAAAGGTCCAATTCTTCTAAAACTTCTGCATTATTTTTTGTGCGTCGTGAGTCTACTACAATAGTTCTAACTAAAGCTAACGCTTTTGACCCAACCTGCATTATAAATAATACAGTTACATAAATTAAACTTATTTCAAAACATTTATTGTTAAATAAAGTAAAATCTTACATATTCTATGGGCACCCAAGATACAGCAGCTCTAACCATCAATGGATATAATTGTATCAAATCTTGTATTTTTAATTTCATTAGTGAAAACAAAAATTCCATTGTAAGACTTGCACATTCTCGATTTGATACATCTTTTAAAGTTTCCAAAATGTTTTCTACATCTTTGAAATAACTAGATATAAAAACCAAAATATTTTCAATTTTAATAAATTTAGTAAAGCTAATCATAATCAATCTAATTTCTTTATGAAATTTGTATGTATCATTAAAAATTTATAAGATTAATTATATAATTAATTATACGCATAAATATATACGTAGTAAAACTTAATATAAAATTAGAATAAAGAAATAACTATAAACTTACTTTGGGTATGTCAAAAGAACTGTTTTGAAACGTTCATTCTGTCTAATATCATCAAAAAAGTCAACAATATGTCGTAATAAAAGTACATCTTCATTCTTTAAAGTTGGAATAATATTTGTAAAAGTAAGTGCAGCAACATCCAAAATGTATGAATCTAAAATATCACTATTTGTGTGTTCCAAAATAATCAGCAGCTTGCAGCATTGCACTCGTATATTAATATTTTGTCCTCTAGTTCTTACTATACTTTGTAAGAATGTTTTTGTGTTGACACTACGCATTAACACGTATACTGCAGGTAAATTTTTATAGCACAAATTAACCAATACACCCAAAGATAATGTAATAACTTCTTCTTCATTCGATTGAGTTACCCACTGAGACAAAGTTGTTATCAAGTATGGTAAATGTGCTTCTTGCCATGAAATTTTAATACCATATGTTAATTCTTGTAAAAGTTTTAAAGCTCTTATTCGCTTTTCTGATGTCAAATTTGCCTACATTTAAAAAAAATTTTCTAAATGGTAAACATTTATTATGGAATATAATTATTATGCAATGGAGGGTCCCAAAACGAAAAAGATGTGTGCCTGAATTTCAAAGTTTGAAAACTGTAAAAGTTTAACATATAAGCAACTGTATTATTAAATTCTAAATATAACTCAAAACTGATAAATTTTAAAACTAACACTAATCAAAATAATGGCACATGCCCTTTTTGTATGGGACCCTCAATTATTAATGTATAGTATTTTGTTACCTCCAAAAGCCTCGTTAAAATTGGGGCAAATTTATAAGTATGTATGAGGGCATGTCTAGCAGCAGTATTTTTACATGCTGTTTGTAAAACATCTACAGCACTCCAAATTAAACTTGATCTTGATCCTAAAGTATTCATCAGCTCATGAAGGGCAACATAAAATACTGCAGATATATTAGAACCAGGATCAAACATACTAAGATCTAAAGATGCACTTATTGCCTATTAAAAAACATATTTATTAATTCGTGACATATTTTACAAGATGATAGAAGCTCAAATTGTGATAGGAATTTAAACAACTGATTGAGATACTTTTGTAGAATAAACTTACCCCAAGATTTCTTTGTATAACGGAAGATGCTGTTTCACTTGGGTGTTTCGCATACTCTGAGGCTGCAGAAACAAATGCACGTATATGCTGAAACTTTTCCATAGTCATCTAATTTGGCAATTTAACCAATTAATGAATGAAAAACATCACTTGGAAGTACTTCAGCTCTTAATACAGAGATATCTTAACGACAAGAAATTTGAGATCTATCACAAAGAAGACAAAAACTAACGCGATGGACGCAATAGTTAACAAAAGTAAGCCATGTCTCAACACACACAAATGCACGTTTTCATACTAAAAAATTTAGCCAATCGATCAACGATTAAAGCTATCCATAGCGCAACGAGTTATAAACGAGATATAAGTACTTAATCCGACAAAAATTTTGTACGAGATCAAAATTTGACGAGGCGTGTGTCGAGTTCATGTGCGTCCGACGAATAGAATAATGCTGTCGCGCCTGTCCACTGTCAGTTACTTACTACTCGGCGTTCATTTTTAAATGCCCTCGCATTTTCAAATGCACCAATCACGTATATATATCTACTGAGATATCACGTCTGCAGCTGCCGCCTTTCGGTGATTTTCGTAAGTTCGCTACTCTCAGCGGCGCCGCGCGTCAACGGTCGACTCCATCATAAGTCCGTATAGTGAGAAAAATATATCTTCGCCGATAGCACAGTGATCGTGGAGCATAAACGTCACGGATGAAATCCAAACTCGAGAAGCGTAATAAAACCCTCTATCTCTTTAAAACCCAAACAAACAAAGATGCATAGCTAATTACCGTGTTTTTTAATAAGGCGATCGCGACGTGCCGTGATAAAAATTGAAAAAATAATCCGTGTTGTGACGCATTATAATATAGTATATACATTTTTATGATGCTGTGTTACAACACTATGTATCTGGACCTAACCTCTTTGCAATGCACATTTTTTATTTAAAGTTCCTTTACTTACTTTGAGATTAGTGTTTCAATTCGTTTATTTTATAACAATTAATTTTATTTCTCTAAGGTTCATTATAAGTGACTTGTCTCAATTATTATGATTTAATATGTGTACTATGGCTGCTATAAATAGATTCGAATTTGTATTAATTAGTATTAGTTAGTAGTCTGTGTCCTTTTCATGATAATTTATATCCTACCATACTTAGAACCTTAGAAATCATGTATTTTAACTGCAACTGCGTATTTTGATCATTTTTACCTGTTATCCAGGACATAATAAAATATATGCATATGATACTCTTATTACTTTACTTTGTATAGTTTTCAATTGTACAGAGTGATCAATGATCATCGAAGTGTCAAGTAACATATGTAATTTACACCCATGTATAACATTCAGTATACAATCAACTTAAAAAAGCAATGTCATAAAAAGAATTACTGCTTCATTTGAACACAGTTGTTCTTTAAGCTTTGCTCAGTCCAAATGCTTCGGCAGCAGAGTCCTGTTCTTAATGCAGCGTTTTAAATTAAGTTAGATAAATAATTTTCTTTTATTTTAATAATTCTTATTGATAAAAATGTGCATTGTACCTGCTAAGAAAGAACATATGAGTGCAATAAAAGTGCAATAAAATAGTGTATTTTTATTATTTCAGTAACATTTATTAGTGAGTGAATAATATAGTGATTAATAATGTCTGATAAACCATCGGGAATAAGACCTCCATCTAAAATTGGTCGACCTACCTGCACAGTCACTCCAAAACCAGCGATACCACCATCACCACCTAGATCAATAAGTAAGTTTTTGTAGTAAAAAGTTTATTGAAACTTAAAAATTAATAATAGATTATAAAATCTATGTAAAAACTTCTTTCTTCAATTGTAATTGTAACTCGCATAGTCTGATTGTAATATTGTGAAAAAATAAAAGGATATATAGAATTATTTCAATTTACCATTAATGAGTTATTATTTATGTAGTAATTATAAAAAATTAAATTATGTATTATTTTATTTACTCGAAGGTTCAATACATTCATTTAAATATTAATAGTGTATATTATTTAAAAAATTTAACTAGCTTATGCATATTTATAAATTAATCTTTTTATTAAATTATAGACTATAGAATCATAATTTACTACCTATGTTTTTATTAATCTCAAAGTTAGATAAATTATGGAATTCACAATTTTTTTAATGAACAAAAGAGGTTTTAAAATATTGGGTACCTACCAGTGAGGGCTATTTTTTAAATACTTTAAGATTTTTAATATATTTATAAAATATGTTTTTAAGACATATTTTTATCAGCCATTTATAGTATAATGATCTTGATAATTTGTAACTGATATAAAATTAAGGATTTATAAGATATGGTAAGTATTGTTCCACTCTTTTATGTATCAACTCTACACTAAAAGAATTATAATTTAAAATTAATTATAAGTTCTAAAATTCTATAATGACTAAAAAATAACAAGAACTTTAAAGATAACCAGTAACTAATATTTTCCTCAATTATAAAACATTAATATTTAATAGTGTACTGACCAATTCTAATATAAAATCAAACTTGTATTGGAAAAATGCGTGTTTAATAGTAGCCTTCATTACATAGCATTTGAAAATAAACAAACATTCCTATCAAAGTTCATTATCTGAAATATAAAATCTCTATTTCATGCATAAGTCTCCCATATTACCTATGCAACAATCATAAATTTATAAAAATAAAAACATATAACACTATGAAAAAAATATGTTTATAACTTGAAGAAATATTATTTATATAAAAATAAACCAAACAAAACTCTAACAAAGAATATATTTTATAAGCTTTAGTTATTTCAGTATAAGTGATTTCTTTCCATTACTACTTATAAAATAAAAATTTCATACATGTTAATTTATTTTTGTAACTGATTTTATTTTTATACTATCTATTTTTAATTAATTAAGAGGACCCGCACTCTTCAAGACATCGCGTTCTACTATTTTTTTCTTGAATAAAATTAACTCACAACATGTAACAGGATAAAAAATTATTTATATTATTTAATTTAACATTTCTTGTCATCTTTTCCAGTGTATTTAATAGTACAATCAAACGTAATAAATAAATTTAATGATTCTTCATATTTTTATTTCTATTTGTTATTTCTATTTATTTTAATTTATTTGGAATGGTACGAAATATTTTTTGAAAATTTGCTGATATACAATAGCGATATATCTTTAACGCGATATATCATATTCAAAATGTAAACCGTACCTCATTATTTACTCATATTCGTAAAGGATAATAATGTCTTCATTGTATTAGAAACAATATTAAGGAACACTCGAAGCTGTTACATTCTAAAAAGGAAAATTCCAGACAGCTAATATACCTAAGTATTCGATTTCGCGCAAAGTCGAAAAAAAGACGAGAAAAGAGATAGAGAAAATAGCAAAGATTTTCGGGATGTTAAAACCGCGCGCATATATAGCAAACTAGTCTAACGTGCAGACGTAATCTTCGTGCTATTTATTTCAAGCTCCTGCCCAACTTTTCCACACGCAAAGTGGATGTGCTAACATTATCGTGTTATATCCTAGTTCGCGCTGTTTTTGTGTGCCTTTATGCAAATGCGCATAAACACGCCCTCGTTGTAAACTCTTAATGGCAAGTGTGCGGCTTTTGTATATACGGAGAAGTAATCGGTATCAGCCCGTGTTGTGCTATGTAATTTCAAATATCAAATGGAACATTACACCTCGATACTACATAACACAGGATTGAAGCGCCACGCAATACCTCCACGCCCCAGAAACAAATTGACTTGCCTCGAAACAATGTATATTTTGTTGGTCTTGACTTGAGAAAATTAAAAGCTAGGATCCGGCCGCGGGTATAATAGCTCCGTATACAAAACTTAATCATAATCTCAGCAGATATTCTAAGATGCGAGTGAAATAAGTGTTATTTTCCATGGATCTTACCGGTCATACCGGACATAAGATAGGACCAGCGCGGTCAAGTTCTCATATGCAAATAAATATACATGGTGTGTTTCTAAAACACAATTAGCAGAGGTGAAGCATCGAGTTTCCTTGAAAGTATGAGCTCTTTATGAGGTTGCCAACAAGGCCAAAGTATTGTTCAGCTGGAGCTCTAACTCTTCTCCTGTGCTTATACACACATTCCGAGTGCTCAGCATATATGTAAATGGCTTTTCCCTCTCGCGTTTGAAAAATGTAGAAAGCGAAAATTGTATATGTTGTGGTGCATTCTTATTCTCTGTGAAGTATGAAAAATATCGTCGATCTCCAATATAACTGGACGTCGTTTCCCTCAGATTTACTTCATCATATCTTATACACCTATAACGCAGTTTACGAACACCATTTTTTGATAAAAAAAAAAGAGGTGCGTACTTTAATCTATAAGGTGATCAATGATATTTTCACTCTGCTTTTTTAAAGCTTCTTCTTAACCCATGAAAAAAATGTGTTTTCTCACGCAAATCCGAAGTCACTATTATTAACTTATCGTTATCGATATCCACAGTCGATTCTCTCGTTACGAAAACAAAACAGAAAAAGAAACCGTTCCACTGCTGAAAAAAAAAGATCTATTATAAGACAACACAATAAAATCCATTGCGCCTCGAAGGCTAAAAGCAGCAGCGGCCGGCGCCAAACCTTTAAGGACGGACTTGTCTCTCCGTTACAGCATATGTCACACAATGTCCCTCTCTTTCTCTCTGATTTTCTTCTCCCACTATTACAAGCCCATACGCAGCGCCTTTTCTTCTCTTCGCCGCTGGCCGGGCGATTTTTGCGCGTAGCAGCGCGGCGACGACGTGTGTTTACGTTCGATCCCCCATACGCGTGTACAGCCTCTCGATACAAACGCCCACTACTGCAGGAGCGCGAGGAGCAGCAACAGCTCGGCGTTTAACAGGTCTCGGAGGAAGTATCGGCGAGTCTCTCTCGTAGAGCATTACGGAACGTATCGCTCGCTCTGTTGTTACCGGGACCGATCGAATAACAAAGCCGTAAGACTATCTTTTTTTTCCTCGCATTGCACCTCCTCGCATATTTATATATATATATATATACTAATCGTACTAATTTTATCTATAGCTGATACTTATTCACCTTTTATTTATGCAATTTACTGCTTTTTATTGTTTGGATATATACTAACGGCTTGGTTCTTCTAACGTTGTATATTGCCGCGGTATTGTGATATTTTCAGTTCGGTAGGTGCGCGCATATAAATATTTATATTTCTCCGGTTTTGAAATGATTTAATTAGAAGAGAAAAAGACTGGCTGTATAGTCACGAAAGGCGATTGTCAGTCCCAGTGTGCCGAGTTTTAATAAACCGATTGTTTGCATCAGTGCATCGATTTAAATATGACGTTTAGCCTAGTTATATCGCGCTTAGATCACAGTATGGTTTTTCTTTTCTCGAGACTTCGTCGATGTAGTCTGTTTTATTAGTTTTTTTTTCCAAGCCGTCTGTGAATATCATTTCAAAATTTTTTTTAAAGTATAACGTTGCAGCTATACTTAGATTATAGTATTTCCTGTTGTTTTGACGCAATAATAATATATTTGTACGTGTATGGAAATCAGAAACGCGAAAAAAAAAATCATTTAGCTTATTGCACTATAATTTGGCTTAGCATTTGTTTAACTTATGTACGACATATCATTAAAAGTATGTTAAGATCAACCGTCTTATTATGTTCTTCGGTACCTTCACATACAATTATAAGAGAAGCAGCACCGAATACTTATAATCTCTTCAATTAAAGTGTCGCATCCGCAACCAAACAAAAATCACTGCTCCGACTATCAATCGCGACGGCACGTTTTCATAACTTATTCCGACTTGTATACCACCGCTCATTAAAACCCTGTAACACCACGACAACGAGCTCATTAAATCAGTTGTGTCTCTCGATACGCTTCTCAAATCTCGCCTATAGAACCAATGCCGTTCATCCTTGATCCAATGACTCAATCAACCATAATTCCATGACAATCAACATTCTATCCACGCTCGTGTATACCTATATCCAGTATAGTATCACGTACACAATGCATCTCTATTTCACGTATTCTCGCTCTCTCTCTGTCTCTCTCAAACGTGTGTTCTCGCCCTGCAAAGCCATATACACGAATAAATCGACAATCGGTTGCGACACCCCCACACCGTTTGTCCTCAAAAAGAAAGGAGTATATAAGGCTTTTTCGTGAGTTTGTATTGTCGGTATAATCGCGTATACAAGATCGGTCGGCGATATGGGCCTCGCTCCTCTGTCCGCCACATATAAGTACACTCGAAATCGAGGGCACGTATCTCACCTTATTGGTACATTGCAGTTGCTTCTACTGCGGCACACGAGACCTCTATATATATCTCTTTCTCTCTCCCTCGCTCTCCCTCGCTCGCTCTGTCTGTTCAGTCATCGCACATGGCAGCTGCAGTGACGCATTCGCGATGCATTATACAACGCATTTTTTTTTCTTTTTTTTTTATATTGTTTACCTGTGAGCGCATCGTGTCACGGTCGATTACTCGCGATTTATGGTGCCACGAAAATTGATGTTGCATGGACATGGGGTTGTTATAGGGAGATCGTTGCGAATAATCGTTGCGAATAATCGTTGCGGTGTCTCGACTCTTCAGATATGATCTTTGACTGTTTTAAGTATAGTGCATTGATTAGTCCTTTTCTGACTGTGGAGTGCGAATGAAAATTTTATTAATGGGCGATTGTTTTTCTTTTTAACCTGTAAGCTTAGTGTTTGAGACTCTGCACTTGACTATCTAGTATTGCTAATATACCCAATAATTAATGAGAAATTATTAGATAGTAATTAATCTAGAATATTTTCGCAACCTATTTTGAAAAGAATTTTTAATTTTATAAAGAAACTTTATTTTAATTCAAAGATTTCTGCTGATCGCATCAAAAGTCGTCATCAATATCGGAAAGAATCTTACGTAGAAAAAGTTTAGTATTTATTGGAGCCCAATAAACTCAAGACAGGTTATACACTTCCTCATAGGCCAACTATATTCCCTTGCCAAAAAAGTTAAATTTATTCAGTGGACATTATTCCACCAAATCCAGTAAACCAATATTTTCGCGCATGCGAAAAAACATCTCTCCTTCTGCTTAGCCCAGCCACTCTCGCAGTCTGCAAAAGAAAAAAAGAGAAAAAATCTCGAAAGAGTTCAAGCACTTTTTTCTCTCTCTTACGCGCTCGCATCTCATAAATGCGCATTTATCATCGGCGGCGGCGCGTTCCCCCAACAGCAAATATTTTGATTTCGAGCATGACGTGTTTCATAACATCATCGCCTACACCGATATGGCAGTAGCTGCTCCTCGTTTTTTTTTTTTTTCGTTTCTATTATTTTTTTCTTTTTTGTCTCCGCTTCTTCTAACGAGAGACAGAGAGCTCGATGGGCGACATTACACCTTGAGCGCCCGCATTCAGTCATTTCGGCGGTAAATATTAATGAAAGCCCCCCTCGCGCGCTCTCGTCCAAGGCTTTTCCTGCGAGACCTGTTTCCTTCGCTCGCGCTTTTCATCAATGGTCACACCTTATATACAATACCGCGACCAACTGTCTCGCGAATTCGCGCGCGCTACTCGCGCGTCCTTGATTGCGCCGCGATTATTAGCATTCGCGCGACGTTTCATTATTTCGTGTAACAAGAGGCTGTTATTACGTTATCCCCGTGGATTGTATATAGGTGTGCATGCATTCCATTGAAAATGGCGATTACGGAAACGAGCAGAAGTATAATAGAAGGTTGAAGCTGTCTTATTATTTTAGGCTCGATACATACGTTTCGGAATAAATTAATTCGCTGAGGGCATTTCTGTAGTTTGGTTAGTCATCGTTCGAAAACTAAGCGCATAATGCGCAATTCGTGTGCAATATCTTTTTATATCGATCGTGCAATACAAAGTTCTGAAAAATATTTTTAAATGGCTTGTTAAATAGCTAAGGGATAAAACATTGAACATTAATTGACCTAATTTAATCTAATTCCAATTTATTTTATTTTAAATAAACATTGTTAATTAATTTAATTTCCACAGATATTACAGATTGCTTATTAAGTGCAATAGTTCAAATAGGGGCAATCGTAGAATGTAAGGTAAACTTTAAGTGAACCGGACCTATGTACAGGTGATTTTGATTACCTCTTTAGGATGCGAGTTGCACTGTTATATGGATTGTATAATTTGATGTAAACTTGTATGTCTTTGCACTCTGGTAAATAAATAAATAAGTAAATAAATAAATAAATAAATAAATAAATAAATAAATAAATAAATAAATAAATATATTCTATAGCTTTGCGTCTAAACGAACCGGTAGGATGTATGTTTGAGAAGGTGAAATACATTATTATTTGAGTAGGCCCTGAAATAATTAAGTGGGCAGATAATATATAAGTAAAGGAAACGTATAATATTATCGGTCAAATAAAATATTATCTTAGCAATAACGGTATATTTAATGAAAAAAAAATCTATATAAATATTCGAAAATAAAATTCCGGTGCATATATTTAAAGCACGGAAAAGTTGTTTCGCTCGTATGTCCTTTATAGTATATTACCATAACAGAGTAACTGTGATCGTATTACGATCGATGTTTTGTAATATAGCAAGATTGATTTATATCAAGAAACTGAACGTATAATAATTTCTACATTTTTGAATATTACCTACTAAAAATATTATCATTAAGCTGTCACTTTCCGATAGCGAAACATTTGTAAACATTGCACGCTTACAAGTCAGCAGCTCGATAAAAACGGGATCACTCCAAATAGTCTTTAATATAATAAATCAAGCTAATTAATATTCATAGTAAAGCTACAGTAGCCGATCGTTATTATACACAGCGATATAAAAAGCGCACTCGAAATTTTGTCGCAACAATGCTTACATTATCAGCGAATCATAAAACAGCCTCCGAAGTTTTTGCAAGCACTATGAAGAGAAAAGTTTTTTTTTTTCGCAACTCGCTTCTCGTACACGCAGCGTCTTCATTCCTATCCCCTCACCAGTTGGCAAATATATCGTTTAAAATTTACATTTCTCTACAGATTCCCCTTTTTGCTACAGCATACGCGCATAAAGAGAGAAGACGACGTCGGCATTCGCAGAGAGGCGACAATGAATGGTATATCCCACCGAGTCGCATTTTCCACGATAGCCTCATTCCCTATACGCAAGATCTATAAAACCCAAGCTTTTCTCTGAATATCTCGCGTATCGTAGATTCATCGCGCTTCAAAACACACAGACATACACAGACACACACACAAACACAGAGAGAGATACACATGGAACGCCTCCGCCCACCCGCGCCGACCTACTACTATCGCACACCCACGTCCTTCATAAATAGTTAATTGCATTGGCGAATGACTACGACGATATACACCCGGACATACCTCGCGGATAATCTTGTATTCTTTACATCTCTCGGCTGCTGCTGATGCTGCTGCCTCTTCTTTCTTCGCTCCATGATATCCAAACTCACGCGTCCATCGGGAAAGACTACATGTATACTTATATATCGCGAGACAGTAGCTAAATAATATGTATAATGGTGTTACGGAGCGCTGGACTTCCTGATCGCGATTCTTCTCTTTCTTCTTCTCTCTGTCTTTTTTGTTTTGTTCTCGACGTCGCGCCGTTCGCAGAGAGCGCGGAGATGGAATCGGCATCGTTGTAAATCGCTCGGGCATATAGAACGTCGCCGCCGCCTGCACTTATTTTTACCGTTGACGCAGGGTCAAGCCGCCGGCTCGGATTGTATATTGTTACGAGGTAGTTTTGCCTTTTCGATCGGAACGCGTCTCTCTCCCTCTCTCTCTCTCTCTCTCTCTCTTTTTCTGTCTCTTTTTCTGGATTGCGCAATGCCGCCCAATGATGCACTCGCGGTACTTCTGCATCCGACGCGATGGCCGAGCTTGGGAATGAGAATTCTTAATGACGTTGGGAAAATGGTTTGAATTTTTTTTAGCTCGCCGAGGTTTCTTTTTTTTTGCATTTGGATACTTGGTTAGGTATGGCTTTCGTATTGTTCTTGATTTAATTGTGATCTGAGTTAGTTGATTTTTTTTGGTTCGTACATTGCTTCTGAGTTACCTTAATATTGTCCGTTTATATTTAAGATTCTTTTGGTAATGTTTTTTTTTTTTGTAAATTTTAAACACGAATATATTCTAAGGTGATCCTTTATTGTTAAGGATTTTCGTCGAATACAAATAAGGTCCCAGTTTAAAAAATAATTTACTTAGAATTACATGTGTAATACTTTGAAAAAATATATAATAATATAATTTATGCTATTAAACGAAAAACTTATTAAATAATTATCGAACATAATATTGTCGCGCTACCACTACTACATAAATAAATATTTTTAATAATTATATTTTAAAATAATTGAATAATCATTAAAAAGAATTGCTTTTAAATGTATTGTTCTTAAGAAAAATTAACTGCACGTGTAATGATTGGTGTGTTTATGTTGAGCTTCTGCACGACGTACTATTAGTTTGCTATACATTAACAGCCTATCGCTTATTTATGTATCTTGTCACTGGTCGATTATCAATGTGTGAACAGAGATTGAACACGATTCGATTTCAAATGACATTCGATTTTGGTTTCAATGTGACATATCTCGGAATTCATTTTGCTGCTTAAGATAATTTTTAAATTATTAACTGTATATACATGTATTAGCAATATATAATACAGATTTGATGTAAAAGGATATCTCCAATTTGAATAATCATGATTCGACTTTCGTTTCAAACACTTTATATTCCACTACTTAATTGAATATATCGAGAACAGTATATTCACATATTTTACTCAAATTTAAAATTTCCATCGAATAAAGTATCGCATAAATAATGCGTAGCGTTATAAAAAAAATCACCTATAAGCTGTACTAAAGCTTATTGTGAAATTCAATAGTTTTACGCCTTTGATCAATTAAAAATGAAGTATAGTCAATCTCTGTTTCATTCATCGCTCGTAGAATGTTCTTACGTTGATACAGACATTACTGAATCGGTGCTTTGAATCGTCAATGCTTCAATAGAGTATAAAAAGTATTGTGACGACTTGTGTATGCTAATGAGGTTCTTCCTTAAATGCAAGAAACTCGTTAAATTTTATAGCTTTCGAAGTCTGTATGTACAGGATAACTTTATAATAACATCGTTTTACACTTTTTACGATTTACATTCTAAACTCTATTGAATGGCATTTAAATATTTCATTCACGACTTGCGCTTATTCATTATAGTTGTTAAATATTTGTGGTAATGTTAATTGGAATAAAGGCTTGTCAATAACGTAATGTCTATATGTACCGGTATAATTGTTTGCGCGGTGTTGGGTAGCTTGTCGTTGTGTGGCTTCTTCCAGTACGAATATCGTTGTTGTGTTGCATGATCGGCCAGATTCGATGGAGCCACTTTGGGAAACCCAGGGTCGTCGTTTGAGCGAGGCTGGAGTGCGCAGAGGATCAGGTAGGTTTCGTGTCTTTTTGGCTTGAGACTGTCGCGCGTATTGTTTTTTTGAAAAACCAAAATGTGCACTTTTTTGCCCTACACGCATACAATGTATCGTAAGCTTTTGACATTTCATATATCGTTGTAGTTTTGAAGTATTTGCATGTTGTGTTGCCGCTGTTGTTTATAGTTGTGTCCTGCACAATGACACTTTTGTTGTATGTCTTGCACAATGGCTAGTCTGTATTGAGAATAGTTTGTAGTAAAGTTATAATTATTTTGTAAAAAAAGAACAGCACTTATCGCTTTAACTGCAATGTATTAAGAAACGATAAATTATTTAATAATGCAAACGTTACAGTTTCCATACATAAAAAATGAAACATAAATTGTAAACAATAAATAAAAACTTAAAAATGCATTATTTGCATAAGCGCATAAAATTAAAAGCTCTTTAAACAATCTTTACGTGAACTCGATGAAAAAGATATAACGACCAAAAACCATCCATAAGTTCCCAAAAATAATTCATGCGTAATCGACTTCGTTATGGACAATACAAAAAAATCCCTGCCACGAAGTTGAGATATCGGCGAATCGGCGACATCCCGTTGACGATTTAGAGCCCCAAATATTGCTGACCACCTGCTTAAATCTCAAACAGATAATAGCGTCGTTCTAACGGAAGACACCGACAGCTTCATAATCGGAGACCATGTGTGGGTCGGTGGCACCAAGCCCGGCCAAATTGCCTACATCGGCGAAACGCAATTCGCACCGGGAGATTGGGCAGGCATTGTCCTCGATGAACCCATTGGTAAGTCGAGCATTAAAAACAAACTGCATTTCAAATTTGATACTCCTCTGCGATTATTTAGTACGGGATATGGATATAATAAATTATTGTGTTAAATATGACTTAATTTCTAAGTGTCTAGATTCATTTAGTATTTCTATCAAAATTGATAAGGTCAATGATACTTGAATTGTTCGATTTTCAATTAATTTAATACCAGCTCGGGAAGCCAAGAATTTTATACGTTTGAAGCTTGGCAGTTTGCCAATCTTTAAATACGTATCTTATAAGTAGATACATTCGAGAAAACTATGATATATAGAAATCCGCATTGCAGATAACATCGAAGACCTGAAGCTTGTTAAAATGCATTTACCTACTTTGAGTGTCAAATTTGAAATAGATCATGTTTTCAATAATTTCAAAAAATAATTAATCATTTTGTGCCAAATCACTTCAACTGCAAAGAACAGTTAGAACATTTTTCTTATTTACGCCGAAATAAATTTTCTTTTACCAAGTGAAAAAAAAAATTGATTTGTTCCGGCTCTCATCCAGTTTATTTAAGATCGCTCGTTTGCGATGAAAAAGAATCTCCCCCTTCATCCGCACAATCTGTCCGTGTATGAAAGAACTCTTTTGAACCCTCGCGCGGTAAATTCTCTTTTGCACAAAGGCACATCAAAGTGATGGTTATTCTGCGTTGTTTTTGCCCAGCCCCAAATATACATATATACATAGTCCATCTCAATGTTTCTCTCTGCTCTCTTTTAGGAAAGAACGACGGATCGGTGGCTGGCTGCCGTTACTTCCAGTGCGAACCGAAGCGCGGCATCTTCTCCCGGCTGACGAGGCTGACGAAGCTGCCGATCACCGGGAGCGTCACCTCGCCGATGTCGCCAGCCGAAAGCGTCAAGGGCACTCTCAACAAATCCATGTCGCCCTCGCTAAGTAAGACCCGACATAAGTACGGCTCCCAGCGCTAAGCGCCTCTACGCTGCTGTTACGTAGTAAACCCTGGGATTTTGTGTTACGCACACGTATATCTTGCTATCTGCGTTATGACCGCTACATTACAACTTTATTACTTTATTATTGTATCTTTTATTACGCCTCTGTCTGTCATCTTTTTCTTCTGTATACTCTTTGTTGTCTCTATACACTTTTTACACGTTTTATACGCATTTTTCATATTCTGCACTCTTTACATCTTTACATTTATATGTGTGTACTGTTTTTTTTTTCTCGGCTTTTTTACGTTGGGGGACATTTTTATTCTTTTTTTCGTCAGATTATACACTTTCTATGGAAATTCTAAAAAATACAAGTATGTTTAATATAGATGGGTCTTTAATTAAAATTAATTTGCACCTGTCGGAAACTTACTATTAAATTAAAAAAAAAAAGCCAGATGAATCTGCAAATTTTGTTGTTGACACAGCTAAGGTTTTTTCTGGTTTTTTTTTTCCACTTCGGTTTTTGTTGGACAAATTAAAAGAGGACACTCAAATTATGCGACCTAAGCCCACTTTGGCAATAAGCAATAAAAAAAAGAAGGAAAAAATAGCAAGCAAACAACGAAATTGGGCTCGTGGTTTTTGTCTACACAATCACAAGCATACGCACACGCGCGCACACATACACACACACACACATAGATACGCGTCACGCTTCGTACACGGTAAACTTTTAAAATAGCTTTTGTAGAGTGCGTTCAAGGATGTGGAGAGTTTAATGGAGCTTCTTACTAATCGTCGTAGGCCGAACAAGCATTGCATATAAGTGTCATCGAGTACGAATCTTATTATACACACACAGAGTCGGGCTGAGTAGGTGCTTTTTTGCACAACTACACACACAAGCTCACAAGCACACAAGCACACAAGCACACAAGCACACAAGCACACAAGCACACAAGCACTCATGTTGTAGTAGAATTAGCTTTTATAAATTGTTGTCACAGTCAATCAGCTGCAACGGCATCGCTCTTATTATTACTATCTATTATTACATAATAAAAAGGAAGAACAATGACGATTTATATCTCCAGCGTGTACTTGCATGTGTATTTACCAGCCCTTTTAATGCTCGTTTGTCAGTCTCCATCCACGCATCTCTATATATACTCCATACATCCACACACATCTTTATAAATATATATGTATCTATGCATATGTGTATAACGATTGATGATTGTATTGCGCGCGGGGAACGCGTCAACAGACAACTCGACGACGAGCCTGGCATCGGTGACGCAGAAGGAGCTCCAGGTCGGCGAGCGCGTCATAGTGTCGTCGGGTCAGGGCAGCAAGACTGGAGTGCTGAGGTACATGGGCAGCGCGGATTTCGCAGCGGGCGAATGGTGCGGCGTAGAGCTGGACGAGCCGGTCGGCAAGAACGACGGCGCAGTGGGCGATAAGAGGTGCTCGCCACGTTTACTACCCACTTGGCTTTTGCGCGTTGGCTTATTTGCTTACGATGATGATGTGCTGGAGCGCGTGCACGAGCGTTTATGGATCGGCGTTTCGAAGGACCGCCTGTCCGAGAATACCGATCTCTTGGACTTTTACGTGCACTTGTACTATCGCGAGAATTTGCCGAGGAACTTTGTGAGGGAGCTGCAGCAGCTCGGATTGAGCTTGGAGGGGCCGCACAGAGAATGGATTCCACCGGAAAAACTAGTGCCAAATCCCAGTAGAATGCGGAAATACGATACCAGTATATGATTTTTTTAGTGACTGGTATCGAGAAAGCTGATACTTGAGTTAGTACGCTTATTTTTTATATGTATACCTATCACGGTTTTTCCGGTACCCAACGGCGTTACTAGCACAATTTCAGCTATTCGGGATCAGACGTTCTGACTCAACATCCTCCATTGAGGTAGACATATTTACTCGCAAGTTTTCTTTGATTTTTTTACTGATTAAAAATATTCAATTTTTACATTTCAAAATTATTGTTATTGCAAAATTAATAAACAGTTTCTGTGTCTTCCACCAATTAAGATGTTTTCTTGCCAAAAAATTTACTCAGGGGTTTTCGATGGCTGCGATTTCGAATATGCTAATACAATTTTTATTTTACATTGTGTAGTTATTGTTATTGCAAAATTAATAAACAAATTCTGTGCCTCAAGCCATTTGAATTGATTTCTTGCCAAAAAATTTACTCGTTGGTTTTCAATAACAATAATATCGCAATGTAACAATGGATTATTCGCAATCAGAACCATCCAAAACTCACGAGTTAATTTTTCGGCACGAAAACTGTTTAAATGTTTGTTTATGCTGTTTGTTTATTAATTTTGTATTTGTATTATTATTTATTTCGTTTTGCATTGACAAGTATTCTAGAAAGTTAAATTGCAAATGTGTAACAAATTTGAAATCAGTATATAATAACACATTGGAAAACATGTGACATTAGAAAAACGCATATTGACATAAGTATGTGAATCAGAACACCTAACCAAAAATAAAGATGCTAAGGCTAGCAGCTGAAATTGTGCTACTGCTGTTTGGTACCGATGAGACCCATGACAGGTATCGAAAATCAGCATATTAACTTGAGTAGCCATAATTCCGATACTCTCGTCGATTTACCTGATAACTTCTTATGATTTTTTTATGCCAGATCACTGAAATTTAAGGTACTATGTTGAGTATCAGTTTTTCTGGTGGAATCCTTTGTGGAATTGGGAATGGCATTTCGTACGTCTGTGTTGATTCTTGAATTGTATTAGGAAAGAGTGCACTTGTGCTTAGTGTTTTTTTTCTCCTTGAATAAATAACGGAAATTTTACGATGTGTTGAAAGTTGAAAAATAGGAAGTTGTCGTCGCGTTATTATTACGTTGTTGTAGTATATAGGCAATGACATCATACCATGTAAATTCACGTACAAGTGAATTCTAATATTCAGTCTGTTGTCTTGACTAAATTTTCTACACTACTGAAAGAAACTGTTTGCATTCTTGCCTATATAATTTATGTTCAAGTTCGGACTTATTCGTTCGAGTTCGTCATCTCCATAAACGCCTATATATGTTAGGCTCAATGATGTAGAGTATATAATCATGAAATATGTGCTCATCCACACTGATGATGTTGCTATGTGTACAATTTTTGCGATAGCTCGTAGACCACGTTAAAGTTCAAGAGAGATTTAAAAAATGTAATTTCTTCAGCATATAAGTGCCATAACTTGGTTGTATCTTTAGACGAAGTAAATAATCATTGATTGTAAATTTGTGAAAGTCCGTAGGAAAATATTGAACAATAAAACCATAAAGTTAACTACAATGATTGCTGTTTCTATTTTCAAAATTTTAGTCTTAAAGAACTTCTTCGGAGTTCACATAAAAATCAATGTGGTTTGCACTGCAGAAAGTAAAATCAAGTTATGGTAGCTTATGAAAGAATTACTATCAGGCCAGTACTGAAAACCGCACTAGAATGATATATGGTTAGTTTGACTTTCTGTCGTTTTCCATCGAATGTCAATTATCTTTATTAGCAAATTTGTTGAAAACTGGATAAGAAAACCATTCATAAACAATAACCACGCATTAATTGTACTTAATTGACTAAACAGCATTTAATGTGCAGTCTACCAGTACTGGTACAGTATTGGCCAACTCTTTACAAAAAAAAAAAGAAAAAAATAATCGTGTACTAACAATTTCAATGATATTTCACCGTTTCGTCAATATCCGCATTTACATCATCATTAACAAATCATCGCACACACCCAAGCTCTCAAATTCCTCGAATTTACCTGTGCAAGAAAAGAATGAAAAGAAAAAAAGATTCAAGGAATTTCGGTGCTCCATCCCTATACATATATAACAATGACTAATCGTCAGCTTAACAAGCCAACCCCCCCTAAATTGTAGGTATTTCGAGTGCCGTCCTAAGCACGGACTGTTCGCACCGGTGCACAAGGTGAGCCGCTCGCCCTCTAACAAGCGTCAGATGTGCGTGGTGCACAGGCCCACGGGGGCCGCCCTGAACATGTCCCTGAGGAAAGCTGGCTCGCGCGAATCCCTGGCCTCGGTGTCCAGTGTAATGAGCACAGCAACCAGTGTGGCCAGCCGCGCCACCACAGCCAACACCGCCAGGGTAAGATTCGCGATGCCGGAATGAACGAGCTATTATATGAGCACGTGTTATGAGGCCTCCTCGGCTCTATATACGTTTCACTCGTTTTCTCACAAGCCCGATCTTCTTATTTTACTTGTTATAATATCGTATTTTGCTTGAGCAGTATACTTTCTGTTTCTCTGGTCTTACTCTGTACTTACTTCTTTTTTTTTTTGTTTGTTCAACTAACCGCGTATACGTTTTACGATTGTTTGTTATTAGTGTTTTTTTTTGTCTTCCACTGTTTTTATTTGTTTTGTATTAACAGAATAGAGTTTTTGAAGGTAAGACAAGAAGGTGCAACAGTACCGTTGGATCCCTTTGGATTCGTGTATTACTTTATGGTGCTATATGTTGAGGTGCAAGATATTTAGTACTTTATTCGAGTCGTTTCTGAGATTTTTTTTATACTATTCATGAGCCACGTACGTTTGTTATAATACGGTATTTAGAATACAATTTTTTTGTCTTCAATATCGCGACATTATAAAGTTGGCTCAAAAAAATTTGATAAATTCAGTTTAGTATTAAATCGATTTTACTTTTTAAAGATAATCTTATAGTCAGCACCATAACTATCTTGTAATACATATACTTCCTTATAACAGTTCAAAGCCAAATAAGAGATGTTACAAATGAAGTATTAAGCGATACTATGTACAAACAACTGCGTCGAAGGTGCACCTGCTCTCACCGAGATCTCAGATGAAGATGTATATTATTTCTTACTCTTGTCTTTACAACTTTTTCACAAATACAACATACATATATAACATACCTATATGTATGATTTGCATGCGCGCGTTGTACTCGAGCACCCGCATGATACGTTACCATGTTCTATAATTTTGTTTGTTTAGTCCTTAGTCTTTGTATGGTCTTACAGTTACAGAAGGCTGGCTTATTGCGTACCTCGACACCTGCAAGAAAGACAACGCAGGTGAGATCATGTTTGTTTTTGTTTGGATTTTTTTTCCCCCTTTTACATCACTATACAGTTTACGGTTGTGTAAATTGGCAAAAGTTGCGGCGCTGCATGTGTAATGCTCCTATCTTATAAGTAGAATATTTAATGTACATGGTATATATATATATATAT
Source organism: Megastigmus dorsalis (assembly GCA_900490025.1). Classification (NCBI taxonomy): domain Eukaryota; kingdom Metazoa; phylum Arthropoda; class Insecta; order Hymenoptera; family Megastigmidae; genus Megastigmus; species Megastigmus dorsalis. The sequence goes on along the minus strand of UELU01138442.1, from coordinate 116,676 downwards.
ATATATATGTGACTTCACTGTGCTATGTAGGAGTAATCTCAAGCTGTTGTAGATAAGGAATAAGCTGAACCTTTAACATATAACTATGTAATACGTTATGCACGTTACCTTGTCCTGTACATGTACTTAAAAGATATTTTTCGTCTTCGATGTATTTTTCTGCCATGTAAATAAAATGATAAAACCCTACATATTTCTTATAAGCAACGACATCGGCTAAGAAAAACACGGTAGGTATGTTTACTCTTTACTGTTGAATAGTCTAGAGAAGCGCTTGGAAAGTCTTATTAATTATATTGAGATTGGAAAACATGAAAAATAGATTGTTTTAAATTATTAAAAGTCAATTTTAGTAATATACAGTGCCATATTTAACATTCGATTTAAAGTGTACTCATCAAAATAAAATCCTTACTTTTCAATAAATTTTCTCACTTCAAAATTGATCTAAGTCATTTTCTTATCTTGCGAGTCAATAAGATATTTTTTAATTCGCGCCGAAGTTAAATATTATTGGAACCGGTATGATTGTAACGTATTGCAAATTTGAATTATAGTTTCAGCATATTTCACAGCATGAAAAATATTCCTCAATGCATGTATGTAATTAGGCAAATAAAATTTTGATGGTTCTTCATTGAAAATATTAATTGTTTTGTTTTATCCATGAAAAATGAGACATGGACAAGTATATCGTTATTGTTATGCATGCAGTGTCTTCTGGCGTTATCCAGAATTACTAATGCATTATGTATATCTACTAAGATTGTGTTGTTCATCAAAGGATTAGCTTTAACAGAAATGTAATATTTGATGAATATAATGTAGATGGTAGTATAACCTCACAAAGAATTAATTGTATTAATAGTAGGTGCAGGTTGTAGCGTCGATTTACACGTATTGTATGTGTAATTAAAATAAAGTAACCACATAGACTGACATATAGTATATAAAACAAAGGTATTTGTCAAAAACTAGAAACAGAATAATGTAGTGTAATTAATACGTGCCAAAAAGTATATAAATATACTTAAGTATATCAATAAAGTTTGTTTATTTTTCTTCCTATGTCCCCCTTACTTTATTTCACAAACTATATTAATTTCATTTTATAATATAAATTAATAAGTAAATTTTAAAATCTTTGAACAATGATCATTAGTTGTTGTAGCAATTAGCTCGAAATTAACAGTATGCATATGATAAGAGTTATTATTGTATACGCAGAATTTGTACTCTTAATAAATACACTAGAAGTTACTTTTTCAAATGAATGTTCTAATTCTAAAAATATCAATTTATATATTGTGCGATTTTAAGGGAAAAGAATTTGATGTAACATGATATAAAATGCAGTTTGTATTACAAAGTATAGTTATTATTTTTGAAAATACTTCACATCATCAAAAAAATTGATAATATAACTCAGTAATTTGGTGTAATTAATTTCCATTAAAAAGTTTGGTCAATGAATTGATCATCGTAAATCATCTCAATATTTACAAGATTAAAAATAAAGTTTCTACTGCTGAATTTATCAAATTCAAATTTTGTTAGCATTAAATTTTTAAGTAATGTAAAAAAGTTGAGTATTATTTGTAAAAATCTTATCAGAAAAAAAACAAAAAAAAGGTTTATGATATTTACCATACTATATAAATCTAAGTAGATACAGACGAGTTTAGTAAGACATGAATTTTAAATAAAACTTTTTTTTTCTAAATAATTGATTTCATATATTTTTCATAGAAACTTACTTTTATACTCATAGGGATTCTCCTTTTTACAAACAGTATATACATACATATTACATGTATATACTGAATACAGATACAGTTTCAGATGCAGCTTAAAATTGCAATAATTGCATCGTGACGATAGAAATATTTGACAGGTGTTATACGTTATACATAATTCATATAATATAATGGGCTAGTTACGCATAGACTTTTCTTTTTTGAATCAAGCAAAATTTATAGGAAATGTATACTATTTACGTGAGCATTTGATAATATCATTTTAAGAGATATAATGGTGACTTTTCATGGTAACTTAACGGGTTTAGATTCATCTACTCACATTTAACAATACACTAGGTACCTACATCGATGTACCTAACATTGTTCAAGAACTTTTTTGTCAGGTATTATTTGCGTAATTATATTTTTGTTTCGATAAAATCAACAAGCAAATTAATAAGTTGATGCTATTTTCTTTAATTTATAGTATAAAATGCTTTAGTTAACTAATGTGAAATAAAGTAACCATATATAGTTAATTTAAACCCCTTTCTAAAACTATACTGTTGTCTAGAAACTATATCTTGATGATTATTTAGTTTGCTGCCTTTGTGTTTCAGCACTACTGTAAATATGAATACTATAAATTTGCTCAACGTTTGACATTGAAATATTCTTAAAAAGCTGTTATATTGTAGGACTTACTGAATGAACGAAAAAAGGAGATAGAAACCCTTCGAAAAGAAAGAGACTTGGAACGTGAGCGAGTCACAAAAGCTGCTAGCCAAGCAGACGAAGCTGAGAAAGCTATACTTACTTTAAAAAAAGACTATGATAAGGTACGCTTCTAATGCTACGTAAAAAAATTATCATCGATGCTCTCGAAAATGTTAATCAAATTGAATTTAATTTTATCAATCGCATTTCAGTATCGACAAGACACCGAAAAAGTAGTTCAAGAAACCCAAACAACTTTGGCACAACTTTTAGAAGAAAAGAATCTTTTATCCACACATTTGGAAGAAGAGCGAAGAAAATGCGAGGACTTATTGTTTCGGTTCGAAGAAGAGTCGATAAACAAGGACGACATTCAGGTAAAAATTTGTCCCACAAAGATATTTTATAGAGAGGCTACGGAGTTTAGTGCAAGTATGGTATTTAAGAGAAATTAAAGCAAGAAACTCGCATCTTAATTTCACCAACAATTTCCCAATATTAATCACACCGTTTATTTGTAAGGTGATGGTGGCTGTGTTAAAAGCAAGTAGTCTCATATGATTTGCCATTTGCTTCTTTAGCATATAAAATTCATAACGCGATTTAAAGAATTAGGTTTAATTCTATGAAATATGACATTTTCTTTTATTGATGGCCTTTGATTCATATACTTGCATTTTGCACATGAATGCATGCATAATAGTTGTGTAGCTAAGAAGTGACGTTCAAATTTACTCTCAAATATCTAAAGTACACGTACACGAATAATTGTTTCGAAGTTCAACTGTAAAGGTATTTAGTCACTTCAATATGCTATAGATTTGATAATCAAAGGTCAACAAAAAAATTCTTTATACTGCATTTGAATACTGCATCTTGCACAGAGATTGAAATCAACCCATATGCACGAAACAAACTGGTGCATAAATATTTTTATTCTAATGATAAATTCAAAAAATAATATATTAATAACTAATATAGAGTTAGATTAACTGTACTCGCAAAAAAATTAGTAATGATTGATTTGTAGGTTTTCTATGCTATTTTAAATACTTAAATTTAAGGCAATATCTTACCTTAGGTATACTCGAAATTATATTTATTATTTATACTTAAATAAATAGAAATTAATAACTTTTCCATATAATATTATTTATTTTATTCATTTTCACATTGAATTTATTTAGTGTGTATGTAAAAAATCGTATCTAGAGACTAAAACTCTTATGGTGGATTGTATATCTTCAAACTTCGTAATTGTTAATCTACTTAACTTTATTTTACACGTCTAATTCACTTTCTGCATACTTACAATATTCTAAAAGAAAATTTACTCACTTATTAATAAATTTCGTGTCCTAATATTATTAATAATCGGTCTAATCGACCCGAGTGAGCGAACAACTCATTAGTCAACTAACTAGGCAAACATTTTTCATTTCTTTTCAGAAAGAGAGTTCCGATCAAAGTGTGAGTATACGCCGGAAGCCTTTTGGGTCCGAAGACGCGTCGAAGATTCTATTCTGCACAGCTTGCTTCGTCGTTGCATTAGATATCTTGTTTATCTTTTCACACGCCATTGCTGAGTTTTGCTTACTATTAGTGCTTATAAATGCGTGCATAGCTTTATTCTGGTAGCTTTATTATTGTTATTACTGCGAGTAGCTTCCAAGCTTCGTAATTTTCTACCATCAAATGGTAGAAAAAGAATACGAATTGTACATTGATTTTCGAGCTTCCTTTCAGTGGTTCGGAAAATATAATATATTTTGTTTTCTAGTTATTTATGTAGAAATTCAGTGAATGAGAGTCAATAGACTATAATTATCGCGATGTTTTAATCGCATGATCTTTGGTAAAGTACAAATTCGTATTCTTCCTTAAATTTTCATTGTAAGATTGTTTATATATTCAGTATTATTTTCAGTAGATTTTACTAAGAACTTCTATTTTTCTTACATTCTATTTTTTTTTATTTTTTGTTTATTTAATGTCTACTAGACCTAGACCTGTCTTGAATTATTTATTGTACATTCTTTTTTATATCTGTACAAATTCACTTTGTTTTCTTATTTAATGTTGCTACAGTTTGTTATTTATTATTTTGTTACACGAATCTATTTATTTTGAATTGTTATAGAAATGTTAATTAAATAACATTATTCACAGTCTAAAATCTGTATTTTTTTTTATGATTATCATTCTGTTTATCCGTACTCTTTTGATAAGGCGACAGTTGTGCATTAAATTATCAAAGTACATTTTTTAATGAATAGGTGGCTAATGCAATTTACGAAAGTAAAATCAAGGACCTCGAAAAACAACTTTCCGAAGAAAGAGAACGCGTCATACAACTGGAAAGAGATAGCACAAAACTATTTGAGGCAGAAGAAGAGTTGACCAAACTTCGGATTGAAGTTCAAAACGCGGCGACAGGTGAAAAGACTGAATTTTCAGGTAAAAATGTTAATATGCCAGCATCGTCATTTTTCTTTATTTTCACATTGAGAATACAAAAAACTAATTTATATTAAAAACTATATTTTTACTGGATTAATATTATGTTTCTCGGGAATAATATACATTTTTACATATGTTTATAGATTTACAAAAACGTAATGAAAGTTTAGAAAGTATAAAAGCAGAGCTAGAAAAGCTACTCGAAGAAAAGAGTAAAACGGTGGATCAGTATGTCTCGGAAATAAACGAAGTAAATAAAAGACTAAAAGAAAAAGAAGAAGAGACTGTTTCCCAAGAAGAATATAAATCAAATTTACAGAAACAACTGGAAGATGTTAATAAGCAACTGCAAGAAAAATGCGCGTTCATTGATGAACTACAAAGCAATTACAAGATTCAAACAGAAAACTTGCAAAAAGAAATTCAACAACTCAAAGAAACGATTCAGAATATTACCGACCAAAATACGTCAGATCGAACTAAACTTATCGAGGAACATCAGAGAATATTAAAAGAAAAGGAAGAACTTATAAAATTGAAAGCTTCGGAATTAAAACAAGAATCACAAAAAGTATTTGCAACTCAAGAAGGTGTTTTGGAACAATTAAAAGCTGAAAATTCGCGCCAAATTCAAGAACTATCCGAATCTTTCAAGTCTCAGTTGAGTTCCAGAGATACCCAAATAGAACAAATTTCCAGTCAGTTGGAAGACAAAGTAAAAGATGCCAATAAATTGTCAGTTGAATTGACTGAAATAAAAACTATTTGTGATATGAAAAATAACGAAATTAAGAAATTTACATCGGATTTAGAAGGTATAGATAACATTTCAATTTCATAATTTGTATATCAGAATTGTAAAAATTGACACTGTATTTTTTTTCAGAATTAAATGCGAAATTAAAAATTTCCGATGATCAAAATCATTCACTCAATACAGAAATTAGCGAATTAAAAAACAAACACGACCAAGACATTAAGCTCATTACAGAGCAAAAATCAAAATTGGTATTGATTTAAATATTTTAAAATTTAAGATTTGATTCAAATACAAATTATTAAAACGTGTTTCATTTATAGGAAAATGACGTAGGATCATTGACAGCCGAAGTAAATACTTTAAAAGATCAGTTATGCAAGATGGATGAATGTGTCAAAATTAAAGACTTGGAACTATCTAAATTCCAAAACTCGAAAATTGAGGAATTAGAAAACTTGAAAAAACAATTCCAAGAACAATTGGACGATAAGAATAAAAGTATAGAAGATATAACAGACGATGCTTCCCAAAAAACCTCAAGACTGAATATACTTGAAAAGGAATTAGCTGATTTGAAATCAATTATAGCTAATAAAGATGAAGAAATAAAGAATCTTTCTGAAAAAACTTCAGGTACATAAAGAATAATTTATATGGTATATGCCAATTATATTTATTTCTATATTTAGCATGTTATTTTATAATTTCCAGAATTACGAGACGCTTTAACTTTATCTGAACAAACCAAAACTAATTTAGAAAGTGAATTACGTATATTTGAAACTAATTTAAAAGAATTGACTGAAAAGTTCACTAGATCGGAAGAAAAAGTTACGCAGCTAACAAACCAAAAAGAAAAACTGGTTAGATTCTTTGAAATTTATTGTAGTTTAGCCTTTTTACTATACACTAAATCATTTTTTTTAAATATTTCACAGGAAGTTGATATTTCTAATATCGTAAGTACATCAGTTGATTCGTCAGAAAAGCTTGTTAAATACAACGAAGATTTGAGGCAGAAAGAAAAAGAACTTGATGAGGCAAAAGAAAAGCAATTTGAACTACAAAAATCAGTAACAGCTACTGAATCGCTAGCAAATGCGCTTACGAATGATAAGGAAAAACTCAACGCAGAAGTAACTCGACTTCAGAAAGAAAATGAAGAAGTTAAGTCTCAATTAATATTGGAAAAGCAAAAAACTGAAAGTATTTCAGAAAAGATCTTGGCCAGTCAAACATCTGAACAAGAATTATTAAATCAAAATAAAATTCTTGAAGAAAATTTAAAAAAACAGTCTTCCGAATTGTTAGATTTAGCAGGTTCTCTTTCTGCGATTCAAGAAAAAAGTTCTCAGCTTGAAAAAGAACATGCTGATACTATTGAACAACACAAACATGAGAAATTACAGCTTCAAAATCAGCTAAGCGAAGGAGGAAGTGACCAGCAAACTTTAAGAGGAAATATTGAAACATTAGAAAAATTAAATGCTCAATTACGCGATGAACAGCAGGGGATGGATGCTTCTATAAAAGAACTTAAAGAAAATTTAAATGCCAAAAGTCAACGTACAATGGAATTAGAAACCTTAATTAATAGCAAAGACTCACTAATCAAAGACATTACCAGCAATTTGGAAACTTCAAAGATTGAGAAAGAAGAAATCAAAAGGAGCTTGTCAGAACTTAACATGAAGTATAATGATGCTCTCACCGAATTAGCTCTACTTAGGTCTTCTAATACTAGTTTAGAATCACAAATGGCGTTAGAAGTTGCTAATTTGAAGCAGCAGCTTGAAGACGAAAAAAATACTTTAGATACGGCTTTAAAGGAATCCAAATCGGAAATAGATGAGTTAACTAAGGAATTAGCTTTAAGTAACGATAACGTCGCAAAATCGAATCAAAGATGCTCGGAAATACAAGCTGCATTAGAAGCGAGTAAAAATGATATACAATTATTAAATGAAAATGTACTTTCTGAAAAAGGGTATTCTGAAAAAATAAAAAATGAACTGGAGTCCTTGCAGGCAAGTATAATCATCAAAGATAATGCAATTTTATCCGATTCTAACCGTATAACAAGCCTCAATGAAAATATACAAAATTTAGAATCAAATATTAGTACCTTAAAAGATAATTTAGAAAGTAAAACCAAACTCGTAAGTGAATTAGAAAGTAAGTTGATGGAAATGGAAAGAGCAACTGAAAATAAAGCAAGCGTCGATGTCCAAGAAAAACAAAGAGAATTGAATGAGTTGAAAAAGAAACACGAAGAAGAACTAGCATCTAAAGACACTGTCATTTCTGAACTTAAAATTCTTGCAGAAAATAAAGAAAAAGCAGTTCAAGAATATCTAAGTACCCAAAAACGTACGGAAGAATTAATTAAAAAGCACGAAGAAGACTTAAATCTAAAAGATAAAACTATTATTGATTTAAGAAATGCAAAAGATGCAGCAAATATTGCAATAAAAGATTATGAAGAAAAGCAAAAAGTTATGGATGAGTTAGTGTCGAAGCACGCCGATGATATTAAATTAAAAGATAAAATGATTGCTGAACTTCAAAATAGAGAAAAAGAAACGGAAGAAAGAATACAAAACTTTATGGGACAAATCAACTATGCAAATGAAAAAGCTTTACAGCTAGAGGAGTCGCAAAGGCGCATGTATGTCTTCGACTTCACAAAGACACATAATCTCAATTTTATGCATTATTATTAAATACATTTTTTAATTTTCATTTTTAGGGAGAAAGAAAACACACAACTTTTAATGAATTATAATGAGGCAGTAGCAAAGTTAAATATTGCTAATGAAAATCTCAAAAATAACACAAATGTAATAACTATTTCCTTTTGTAAAATGTTATTTATTTATTTTTTAATTTACGTATGCTTAAAATCTTTCAGAACGATAAATCGAAGAATAATGTTGCTAACCAAAAGACTGAAGAAAGTGCAAAATCTATTACAAGTGATTCGGGATCCGAGTTTGCAAAGTTGAAAGAAGAATATGATCTAAATAAAGGCCAAATTGAATTTTTAAATTCTGTTATAGTTGACATGCAACGTAAAAATGAAGCGATGTCATGCAAAATACAAGTTTTGGAAATGGGAATTCCCGTTCAGGAAGCTGATGACTACAATCTGTAAATGATCTTTAAATTATACTTTTTACCATATATACTGTTTATTGAAAATATTTAAAAATATAAAATTTATTTGCAGTAATCTTATCGAAAAGAAGATGCAACCTGCTAGAATGTTCTGTGATATCCACGATCAATTTGATTTACATGAAACAGAAGATTGTCCTCTGCAGGCTCAAGATCCTGACCCAGTACCTATAAAAACAACCAAATCTGAGAAAAAAGCACCTGTACAAAGGCCATACTGTGAGACTTGCGAAAGTATGTATTTTATTGTTAACTATTTATGTACTAGGTTTTTAACTATTAATCTTTAAATTTCTTATTGATAGTGTTTGGACATGATACTTCAGCCTGTGAGGACACAGAAACATATTGAAATTTTCAATTCTCGTCCTTTAAAAATCTTGCCACAAATTTTAAGAGACGTATTATTGTTAAAACTAGATGCTATATTTTTATATCAAAATGTGTCAAAGCAAGATTCATAAGTTTATATTAATAATTTTTTAGTAATTTACAATATTAGTAATTTATATATATATATATAATATATAATTTTTACTTGATATTAATTTATCTCATTCTAATTTATATACATCTGTTAACTATATAGTCCATTTTTCCCTAGAGAAATAGGATCTCATGCATCATTGTTAATGCGTTTAGTCAAAATTTAAAACTCAAACCTTATTGTATGTATAGTCATATTGAACTATTATAAATAATGGTAAGATGTGAGAATATTTATTGACACAATATGTCTACCATAAAATAAGTATACAGTAGATAATTTTTAAATTGTTATAATAACAATTTTTGTTAATATATCATAATTAAATGAATGTCAAAGGCATTAATATATATATATATTTTAATGAATTAAAATTATGGATGAGTTTATGAATCATGTAAATATAGAAAATGTTATCATCTTACGTTAATGAATTCATTAATGTTTTAATATTTTAACTGATTTAGTCCAAGACATTAATGCCTTTTACCTACTTGAAATTTTAATAAAATAGAAAGCAAATGAAGAAGTTATTTGTATATAATTATGAAAAAGACTAAACAAATATACATTTAAATAATAAATTTTACTGCAAAAAATAAAATAATATATTTACAATTAATTCAAGTTTCCTATATCAAAACCTTTCTGTTTAATTGTGGCTCTATTCCCCATCTGTTTGAAAAAAATATTCTCTTCTTTCTACATTTTTGCATTTATTGTACTTGTGGTGCAATAAATAATCTTAAATATGTTCCTCTAAAACTATGGAAACCTAAAATTGAACCGCCTTCAAAATGGTCATAGGACATGTAGGTATCCTTAACAACGAAATCAATATTAGCTGGCAACGAAATCAACAAAGCTCATTAGTCTAGTATTACAAAGTATAAACTTAGAAAGATTACTTTGTTAACATTTGCGTCGCCATAGAGGAGCTTTGTCAAAGTGAAAAAATTTTTATTTAAAAAAAATAGGAACATATACCAAGTATCTCGCATAGAGATAAGTGATTTTGTCTCGTGTATATGTTCCGTGTACGTATGTGCGCCGAGTGAAATAGCTCAGGAATGGTCCGACCGATTTCGATGTTCTTACCGCTGAAAAATAAATTTTTTATCGGATAAATTTTCTTTTGTTATATGATAAAAAAATCTCGATATTTGTAATTTACCTTTTTTACTTCTTTATAACATGCTGTCAATATTTTTTAAATCTATAACATTTTACTTTAAAGGTTTTTTAATTACTCGCATTTTAATTATACTTTAAGGTAACTTTCTTGATGTTTTTTGTTATTCAGGAAAATGTAATAAAGTTTAGATACTGATATAATGCTACTATTTCTTGTGAAATAATCATTGAAACTTTTAAAATTAACTTGTTTGTGGGAAGCACAAAGTCTACTGTAGCTATACTCGGGATGTCAAATATAATTATCTGAATTAAGAATGAAACAGAGCACTTGCAGAATATTTTTTGAATATCATATAACAGAGTAGAGAACGACCGAGCATAAAAGTGAGAACGACTATCACGGTACAGACGTACTTAGCTAATTACTGGTGCTGTCCAGAGCTTATCAGATAATAGCCTTTAGTCTGTAGTGCTGTGCAGAATTTCCATAAATAATGGCAACTATTGAAATAATAGGAAACAATGCAGGAAACGAAAAAGATGAATACGATACCGAGACACTTTTGTATGATGTGCTCGATAAAGTTTTTAGCTACTTGCGTATACGCGACTTGAACAGCGCATCCAGAGTGTGCAAGTAAGTAGAAAATAGTTCATGATCGCCTACCATAATTTTTAACCAATTTATTCAGGAACAGTCTTGACTCAGACGCGGTAATTGTGCTATAAAATTGCCTAACGATACAAGGCTACTTTCAAACGGTCCTTGGATCCGAGCTAGAAATTATTCCCAGCACCGGTGACTTTTTTTTTTATTTTTAAATATTATTTTTAGGATGGCGGAATTTTATAATTTGGGGCAGAGACGCCTGGGAGTAAGGCTTACCACGATTTATCCCTTAGGGATTGATAATAGTCCTTCTGTATCAAGCATGAATAGTATAGTAAATCGGGTGCTCAATATGAGGGACCCACAATCAACTAAAGAAAAAGAAAAATACTAACTTTTCGTGTAGTAACATTTATAATAAAATATATAATAATATCATTCAGACCGTGAATTTTTGCCGAAGTAATTAAACTCATACTATGACAGTGACACTATTTGAAACTATTTCAATTCGAAAATGGTCTTAATGATAAAGTACAAGCTTAGAACTCAATGATATTATTATTGTCACTGAAAAACAAAGAAAAAAGTATTAAGCACTGAAATAATATTAAGTAATTAAGTCGATCAGAATCAAGCTCAGAATCAATAGATTTTTCAACCGATATAAATGTTCAGTTTAATTTTAATTTTCCCACAATTTTCACATTAGAGCTTTACATTAAAATTTTTTTATTTTAACTACTTTTTATTAAATTTTGAAATTAATTATGATTCAAGGTAATTTTAAACATTTTTTAATTGTTTATCAATCAAAGATCTTGGTACCACACCGCAAAACTAGAAAGATTGAGACGGGGCCCACAAGTCATGGATCTGCAAGCAATGGAGGGCTACGTTCTTATGGAACAAATCGTTCACGTAGACGAGCATAAGCGCGTTGAAAAACTCAAAGATTATCTGACGATCAAACCTAGCATAAGCATCTTTTTCACAGACGGAAAATATCCATCCACTGCGGATGTCGATAGCGTCCCTTACGAAAGTAATTCACTCGTATATATTATTTGTATAATTGATAACTGTTTATAAAGCTCGACATGCATTGTATATAATTAAGAAAGAAAACTCTAGTTTGCATCGCTCATCAATGGGCCGAGCCGTCCATCTGGTTTATCCTCGCTGTCGAAGCATTGGCGGTCAATATAGATTACAGTCCAATCCACGGCGAGAGAAACCTAACGAGCGCCATATTTTTACCCGAATGGCCAACTATTAATTATGCAGCGACCGAAACTAGCGCTCACTCGATCGAAGAATTTTTCGAGAAAAGAAGCTCTTTACTTGGGAAAATGACCGATGCATTGTTCAGGCATCGAGCACAGCACGTCTGTATCATCATATTGATGTACCAATGGACGGATGCGCCCATTCATCAAAATTTCCATGACAATTACGTAAACGAAGTTTTGAAAGCTATTAAAAACAGGTAATATAGTTTGGGATTTCTTTTGATCGACGAATTCGTGCGTTATAATGTTTCATTTTTAAAGGTGCGAGCCCGGCACGTATTCACTGTGGGGAGCAGCTGTCAATGATATTTTTTGTTTGCAAACCGCTACAAAGCCGAGATATCATTCGACGACTTTCTGCGCTATGACTATATCGGGTACCTCCTTTAAATCATGGTCCACTGTATTAAAAGGCACTTTATCAAATTCAGAAATTGAGAGTAAATTACTGGCCTTCAAAGGATCCGTAGACTTGAGACATACTTCGGTAGCATTTGTCGTTTTGCCGTCGGACAAAAGAGACGTCGATAGGTCCAGAATAGCTATTTTTAAAAATATTTTCCCGACCACGCGATTGATAAGCATCTTCAACAATAGAGAGTACCATGTCTTTAGTACAAATTCTATGAGCAATGGTGTGTATTATAAAGTACTTTACTATGTATAATGGGAAAAAAATGAATTTGGTAGTAATTTAAAATTTTCATTCATTGCAGAATCTAATCCGGAGCTAAAGCACGTTGACTCTTATGCAATTATGGTTTTAACTTATTAATCATCATAATTTAAAATTTGTAAATACTTATTGTAAAATAATTATATAATATTTTTTTATACAATCTTCTCTACTAAATTTATCTTTATAATGAATAAATTTATAAATATGTTATAATGTTTATTCAAAGGCTTTTATATTTGATGTTGAAAATAAACTATATTTTGAATATCAAAATACTTATGCATCGTCAGACTTATTAAAATGTATAAATATAAGCTTTTATTGAAATCTTGAAAATAAACTATATTTTGAATACCAAAATACCTATGCATCGTCCGACTTATTATTCCCTTAAAATGTATCCCATACGGGCCTTGCGTTGGTCAATAATGATAAAGGAAATAGCATTACACTGTTTACAATACCAGGCAAATAAAAGACAAAAACTCTGTCAAGCAATAAACAATTTTATTTAATACAAACTATGGTACAAAATTTATACAGAAACAACGCACGATTTTTTTTTCGTTTCGTTATGACGTTGTATTCTTGCTCATGACAGCAGCTTCTCATCACGTTTAAGACGCGCACACACTTAAGCAGAAGGGACATGGAGAGGAAGGATAGAGAATTACTAAAAATGAGCACATCAATTCGCAATAATACGAACTTACTTGATTTACTAGCAACTAATCAGTTGATAATCGACTCGGTGAAGGAAAGAGGGCATTCGTATATGCATCCCCAATGAAGACATCATTTAACAGACTCTTTTGTGATATAAGGGCAATGAGAGCTGGCTTTTTTTATCTCTCTAAATCGTGTACATACATCGTAAATATTACATAAAAAAAAGCCAAAATCTCATCGTCAGCGAAGGAGAAAAACACTTTAAAGAAAGTTGGCGCTCTTTCCAGTTTGCGTCCAGTCTTATAAACGAGTAAGTAGGTACATATTTAATCTCTAAACAGCGACAATCGGCTATTCTCGAAGCTACAGCTCAAAAAAAAAACAAGATATCGATCTTATTCACATGTTCTACAGCTAAACGATCAAGATCCTAATTGGATTTTTTACTTATTTCTTTCGATATTATTTATTCTCTCTTTATTAATTCTTTTTTTTTCTGAAAACGTCACGCAGTAATAAAATATAGTCATTGTCATTATGTGCTCGAGAAAAAATGTACTAGCCAAGTACTTCGCCCTCGTGGCGAGAAACGCTTGTCAAGCCGCTGTAAAAAATTGGTCATCGGTCCCGTGCGCGCGACCTTGCGATCAACTTCAATCATCAAGCCTTTTTGTATTCTCGTATTCTTTAATTTATCTCGCGTTTCTTTTTCTCTCCCTTTTTTTTTTATTCATCATCTCGCAATAGTTTCTCCTGAACAAAGTTGTTGTGATAACGCGCGTTAAATCTCTTTTTTTTCTCGTGTAATAATTACAACCAAAGAATATGTTACAGTGAATGACGACAACGACAATGCGATGATGATGATGATAATGATGATGATATGTCTTGAAAAAATATCTTCGACGATACAAAGTAGAAAAAGTTTTTACTTTTTTCTCAATGAGCTAAGCACCCTCCAATTTTTTTTTATGATAAAGACTTGTACTTTTGGCTTTCGAGAATCACGATAGGAATTCGACCGTTGACGTGGCACGTCTCATATCGATGCTAAGCGAGAAAACGCATCGCCAGCTCTAAAAGCAATTCTAACGAATCGAACATTCATCCACTACAAATTCGATCGGCCATACGATAATTATAATACAGTTACAATAATGATGACATTACAAAAAGTAAAATGATATTTTAACGAATTAATTACAAATAGAGAGACTGGGTAATGTTGGCCGAAAATCGCTCGAGTCAGTTTCCAGAAAAAACACTTGGCCCGTAAAGCTAAGTCAGCCGCGTAAGGATTCATAGTCATAAAAATTATTTTGTTATACATGGTATTTGTCAAATAAGATCAAAGTTAGGAACAAGTAAGAGTTCTGTTAAAAAAAAATAAGATTTAAACAGTCAATGTATTTTAAAATATGCAGTTAAAAATTTATTTGCAAAATACACACATATATCGACGCAAAGAGGTACAAATAAAATTTATCGAACAATAAAAAAAAAACTCGAACGACTTTTAAGGCTTCTGAAGTCCCGATGCATCTTTGCCTTGCGATCACGCGCACACTCGAAAACGTTCTTCATCGTTACGTCGCGCAAATATTCATACACACACTAAATCTGCACCCTCACGTGGTGCCCCTTTCACGCTAATCACATTACTCACTATAACTTGCTAATAGTGTAGTTGAATGTGTCAATGATGCATAGTAGACATCGCGGACGCATTTTATTTTTATTTTTTTTTTATTTAACATTGAATGTGACTCTTTTCATACTTTTTCTAACGAAGAAAAAAACAGACCAGAACTCGCGCGAGGCCCAGACATTTACATTCACAGCCTGACTGAGCACTCGCTCTCTTTGATCGATCGAAATTCTTATTCGCCACGTTTCTCTGTTCTCTTCCTCTCTCTCTCTCTCTCTCTCTCTCTGTCTATCTTGTTCGCTTATCCGCTCTTAACAGCAAATGACAGTATTACATAGGAATTAACTGCTTTAATTCACACTTATATTTTTTTGTCATTAGCAAAATCTTTCGCAATTTTTTTCTTTCCTACTTGGCCTCCTCGATAGACCATAAAATTATTCGTAATAAATTATACACAGTACAGTAGCAATTTTCAACTTAATACTTTTACAAAAAACATTCGAATCTCGTTGACACATTTTAACCTTTCATCTACGATAGATTTGATTATTGATTATTCGATTAGACTGCCATTAGAAAAAATTAGTAAAATGGCAGTGTAATGTATTTTGGCTTGAAAATAGTTATCCAGAAATTATTTGTATGTTATTTGTGAAAGGCGTAGATAAATTTGACTACCTCGCTAAACATATTATACATATAAAATCTTTGTCGCAATATTCAATTTATCTGACAAACACAATTAAATTAGACTCACTGACGAATAACGTTATTTTAGTTTATTTCACTCTTAATATGGGTTACTTATTTTATCCAGCCTTTCGATAAATGATAGTAAAAATCAGTGTGAACGTGATATCAATTCTCGTCGCTAAATTTAATTGGCAATATTGATCGATCTTAAAAAAACACAATCTGCATTCCCAGTTGATAATTAACGACCGTTTTGCATAAAAATATCGATTCACAATGGATATTGGCGCGCTTTTCGTCAATTTGAATTGGGCACTCGAACAAATTAATGACATATTTTTCAATTATTCACCGAGGGAACGCAATCAGCTCAGCTGAACATTCTAAATTGATTCGTGTCCACAAAATCCTGACATACAACTAAAGAGAGAACAAAAAAAAACTATTACTGCGCCCAGTTCAAAGCAACGAAGCTCTCGCCGCGATCACAACGCCCTCACGTAATCTTAACATTATGATCATCGAAATAACTTAGTCTTAAATATGTCCATTGTTTGAGGAGATCACACAATATTATTTTCTCTTCCCTCTCATCCTGCTTCCTTTAATCTCTTAAATCAATTACACATTCATATACATAATATATCACTACTCGAAGCCGAAGCATCGTCGGCATTCGTCTCCCGCACGCGCGGCCGCTCTCATTCGGCAGTCCACCGGTGCGCAGGCGTTCACATGGTGTTGTAAACGGGACTGCTGTGTCTCGGCCTGACCTGCAGCCTCGCCAACGGATGCGTCCTGCCGTGCTGCTGTTGCTTCTTGCTGGCGGCTTTGGCGACGACGCTCGCCACCACTTGGCTGGGCGAGGGCACGGATGGCGGCCGTCCAGGTGCCTCGGCCGTCGAGGTCGAGTCGAAGAGCGAGGCCGCGTGATGGTTGATGATCATAGGCGCCGAGCGACGCGCCAGATCCGGGGCTATTTTGGACTTGGCCGGTGGATGCTCGACCGGGTGCTCCCTGCTGTCCCGCTCCCTCTGATGATTGTGATGATGGTGATGGTGGTGGTGGTGGTGGTGGTGGTGAGGATGATGATGATTGTGCTGGCGGAACTGGACCTCGGAGTTGCGCTTCGACTCGGGCTTGGCTACCTCGTACTTGCCCACGAGGACCTTGACCGACAGATCCTCGATGCTGCCGGTGGCCCGTTGTTCCGGCGGCGGCGAGGTCACCGAGCCCGTCGTCGTCGCCGTCGTCGTCGTCGTCATAGGGGGCTCGCTGCTCCTCTTGGCGAACGACGAGGTCCTCGACTCTCGCGTCGACGTCGCGGTGGTCTCGCACAGGCTCGGCGACGCCTGGATTTTGGACTCGTTGTGCGGTATGACGGGCGAGGAGGGCAGACTTCGTATCTTGCCGTCCCTCTTCTGGCGCGCGCTGCCGCCGCCGTTGTTGCCGCTGCCGTTACTCGCCGAGGGCATGCCGGTGCTGCTGCTGCTGCTGCTGCTGCTGCTGCTGCTGCTGCTGCTGCTGCTGCTGCTGCTGCTCTCCTGGCCGGACTCGGCGCTCTGGTCCGGGCTCTTCTCTAGCTTGCTCGTCGACTTGGCCTCGAACTCCTTCTTGAGATTCTTGACGATGCCCGAGGTGCTGCGCGGCGGACACTCGGTCTCGGGCGAGTCGTCGGCGAGGGTGGCGGCTGTGGCCGCGGCTGCGAGCGACGAGCTGGGCGGCAGTCCCCGCTTACCGAAGACGGGCTTGTTGCAGAGGTTCTCGAGGACCATCTTGTGATGCTTGACCGAGGGACACTGGGGCGTGTTGACGACGCAGGGACTCGAGGTCTCGCTCTCGGACTTGCAGGTGCGCAGTTGCGCCTGTAGGGGAGCGAGTTCGGGGGAGAGGGAGGAGGGGGCGGCCGGTGCACTGGTCGACAGTCTGCCGAGGCTTGGCTGGCGCGAGGGAATCGGCGATATGTCGATCGGCACCGCGTCCGTGCCGTGCGACGAATCGGTGCAGAGGGACGCGGTTTGGTGATCGCACACGGATGGGGGCGAGGTGTCCCTTCGTCGCGGTGTCGGCGAGCAGGTGTAGTGCAGCAGGACCGGATTGTAGGCTTCCGTGGGATTGTCGACCTCGTTCTCGGCTGCCGCCAGTAGTCTGTCGGTGCAGAGCTTCTCCTCGGACGTTGGCTCGCTACTCTGGGTGCAGACTCTCTTCGACGTACCTGAAACGTATAGGATCAAGGCTCAAACACTCGTCTACATAAATACCTATCTGCGGGAATATTATACGAGAACGACGATAGTCTAATACAATAAAGTTAAGCTTCGAATTTTTGCATCAGCTGTCTGAAATTCTACCGAAGCAAATCATTTGACAAAGCAAAAGTGTGCCCTTGTCGTGAGACTAATTTGAGAGACGAGTAAATTCGGAAATGCTCTCGATGCTCTATACACTACATAAAGAAAGAAAGGTAGCGCGTACCGGTCGTCGATCCCTCCTCGAGCTTCTGTTTGGTGCGCTTGACGGTGCCGGGGTGCCAGGGTATCTCCTCGCGGTCGTAGGGGAAGAGTCCGCTCGAGCCCAGGGACTCGGTCGGTCTCATGTCGTAGGAGCCCCAGGAGCTGTTGCGCGAGGGCAGCGTCGCCCAGGAGCTGTGGACCGAGCCGTTGTCCAGGACGACGGCGCTGTCGTAGCTGCTCCAGGAGCTCTGCCTACTCGGCGACTCCCTGACTCCCTGTGGTGCCTGTGGATCTCGCCTCTCCTCCCTGTCGAAGACCCGATCGAGCTGCACGCTGAAGGGATCGCCGTCCCTCTTTGACTTGCGGACGACCGTCGAGGCCGTGGAGGAGGCCGACTCGGCCTCGGCGCTCAGATCGAGGCTCCCGCGGCTGCTGCTGCCGCTGCCGCCGCCGCTATTGCTCGCGTGGATGCACTTCACCTCGGCCGACGCCGTCCAGACTAGACATTCACCGTTGTTTTCTGAAAGAGACGGGGGTAGCGTTACAAAGGTTTGTCACTTCGTAGGACCTAACGTTCATCTTTGGATAAAACAGTTAAGAGGAAAATTTCAAACGATTAGTTACACACTGTATAAAACTAATGCGATATATCAATGCGTATTCAATTTTGACGCGTGTCTTTTGCAAAGAGGTTGGTAAAGTATAGATCGTAGGACGAGATTACCAGGATTGCCTTGTGACTGGCTCTCGTCGAGCTCGGCCGCGGGCTCCTCCTCCTCGTGTCCACAGCAGCCGTTCTCTAAAACCGGACTGTTCCCCTGCTGCTGCTGTTGGGCAGACCTTCCACCCTCGCCATCGGAACTCGGCGACGAGGGCTTACTGCTCGCAGCCTCGAACTGATTGGTGAGATTGAGGACGAGGCCCTTGCGCTTCTGGCCCTGGCTCTCCAATCTGGCGGTGCGCGCGTGTTTGCAGGTCGCCGAGGCGCAGGTGGTGGGCGAGGCCTGGCTCGAGCTCTCGGGTCCCGGCAGATGAACGATTTGATTCTGGGAGACGCTGTAGGACTGGCCGTTGTCGCAGGGCATCAGGACGTTGCGCGACTCCTGTTGTTGCTGCTGCTGCTGCTGTTGCTGCTGTTGTTGCTGTGGCTGCTGCTGTTGCTGTTGCTGCGGTTGCTGTGGCTGCTGCTGTGGCGGTTGTTGTTGTTGTTGTTGTTGCTGTTGTTCCATGGGGCCGTTGCCGGCACCGTTGGTCTTTGGATTAGAGCCGCGCAGCAGGTCCTCGCGCGTCACCTCGGGATTCGCCGACTTGTCGATGCTCTCCAGGGACTGCGACAGAGGGGCTGTAAAAAGGTTTGGATGTTAGACTCGGTGCGCCGCAATTGTTATCTATCGAATAACGAATGACTTTTTGTTTAATTTAATTAAGCATTGTCAGTTTCGTGCCTCCAAGGTAGAACAATTTTAAAATAAAAATTCCACCCTCGTATTTGTAAGCCGTTGTAGATGAATCGTTAAAGAGAATAAGAATCTATAACAAGTAAGAAGATAGTAAGGGGCTCACCGGTCGGCAGAACGTCCTCGGTGATCTCGACATTGGGCGACCAGCTCTTGGGCCTCTGTCCGGTCTTCTTGAGCTCGGCGCCCGACTGCTCGCCCAGTGAGCACTTGCCACCCGGCGTTCTGTCGGTCTTCTCCTCCTTCTTCGTTCTCTCCTTGGCCACGAGGGTCGGCGACTTGAGATTCGTGTCGGACTTGGACCTCTGGAGCTTCTCCTTGTTCTTCATGGCGTCGAGTATGCCCTGATAGGTCTCCAACTGCAGTAGAAAGCTGTTGTTCGGCTTGATGCAGTTGCGCTTGTTCTTCACGTGCTTGAGGGCTTGGGAGAAGTCCCAGTTGTAGGCCTTCATGGCGTAGGCTATGACGACCGAGGCCGACCTCGACACGCCCATCTTGCAGTGGACCAACACCTTCGAGCCCTCCTTCTTCGCTTTCGTTATGTACTTGAAGGTGTCGTCCCAGTGCTTCAGCAGATCGGTCTTCTCGTCGTCGTACACCCGCACGTTCAGGTAGTTGAACATGCCCGGGAAGAAGTTGTCGATCTCGCGGGTCACGTTCAGGATGTGCCTCACTCTGAAACCGTTACATCACGACTTTACAATGATATTCCAATGGGATTTAACATTAAAAATCTGCTTTGTTTAAATCATTTTCCAACGGGCTCATCGTCGTTTACGTGATAGTGTTATTTATTTATAGGTATAATAAAGGAGGATCCCGGAATAAATAAAGTCTTTAGAGGAAACAGATAGAACCTACATCGTTGCTTACATGTACTATTAAAAAAAGGTAACTTTAAAACAAAAATTTGATTTCCTTACGTAATGGGAAAAGCGAAAAAATTTAATTGAAAATCAGGTCTGTCTATACTTATATGATTCTACTGTAATGTACTAAGCATATGTATATATGCTGTATAAAATGATAGTGCAAGTTTCGTACATTACCCTTGCAATATCAATAGAGGTCGCGGTGAAATTTACGAAAAAGGTGTAATAAAAATTTCACTATGTCCATTTGACTTGAATTTATATTATATTTTTATTACCTCTCTATAATTTGTGATTTAAAAGAATAATTGCAGCAAATCTTGATTTTACTTAATTGTCTGCGAACTTATAGGCAGTTGGAAAATCAACGATAAAAGTAAATCGACTGACAGTTTGGACACTTTTTCCTAGCCAAACCAGCAACGTGAACTGTTCCAGTCCATCGCTACGACCGCGTTCGATTAAAAAAAAGTCAAAGGCAGGCAGACGCGACAGATGGCGACGATGGACATACCCGTTTTTCTGCAGTTCCTCCAAATTGCTGGCATTCCACTCGCTACCGAGATAGACGTGATCGAATATCTCGGTCGGCGCGTCCATCTGTCCGAGTATGGTGAGCATCTCCTGGTCGATGAACGGCTTGAATTCCCCTAGATCCATGTCGAGGTCCTCCTCGAGCCGTCCGCGTATGTACTTGGACGTGACCTCGTCGAGATCCACCGACATCATGATCTCCTTCAGTGTCGCTCGTATCACCCGTTCCGTTTCATCCCTCTCCCTAGGCCTAAACACAACAATCAGCCACGTCAAGTTCAATCTCCATCGATTCGCATATTCCTCGCAAGCTCTTATCTACTTTTATCCTAATGTATTGCCATCTAAATCGATATACAGGATGTGCATAAAGCTTTCATCGGGTTGAGCTCGCGGAATTGGCGAATTAGCCATCGTGGCGCTCTCGACGAGTCCATTCCTTTACCCGCCGCCCGACGCATTTATAAAAAGAAAAGCACTCGCGGCGACGAACCCGAAAAAGGAGCAGCGGGAGTATAACGATTTCATCGTCGAAGCTAAATTTAAGCGGGCCACGCGACTCCCCGGTACCAACGAACTCGTTTCCAAATCATTTTTGCCTACGTTGCCGCGACCAAGAAAACTCATTTTTAGCAAAGACCGAGCGAGCGCGACTCGCAAGCACTATAAGTATAAGAGAAAGAAAGAGAGAGATGAAAAGTTGGCCAAGCAAGACGGAACCCATTTGAGGGGAGTTTTGTGCGAATGGTCGCAGAAAAGCTTCTCGAACTCGGAACAGAGAAAGAGAGAGAGAGAGAGAGAGAGAGAGAGAGAGAGAGACGCAGAAACCTGGAAATAAATGCAAGGACGGCTATAAAGATGTATATGAACGAAGTGAGCCAGAAGCGTCAACAAACCACCGAGTCGCTGATCTGGACGGATGCCAAGCTAAATCCGAAAGAGTGAAGAGTCGCTGCTGCTTCGTCTTCTTCTTCTTCTTCTTCTTCTTCTCGCTTAAAGCGGAGACGCCGTGAGCGTCTGGCAAAAGGTGAGAAACCTTTTATGGAGCTACCTTGGGATTTCAAGCGCGAGAATTTGCCCCGCGCGATTCGACGGTTTCTCGTCTGATTCCTATTCGATCCCCAGCGAAGGGATGACTGGATTTGTTCGAGAATCGCCGGGTATAGTCTTTTACCCTGAGTGACCTTTTTCTTATTAGATTGTTGCTGCATTGTTTGCGTTCAAAGTGTGGATATTGGCAAGAACCAGAGTAGCGCGCATTGTGAATGAAATTATTTGAGCGCAAAGATTTTAATAATTTTATGAAAAAGCATTCGAGTACTCTATTTTTATTTATAGCTTGATGATTTTATCAGCATAGAAAATAGTAAATCTGTTTACATACACTATTTTATTTTGATGATTCGAAATGATTACTGAAATAAATGTGAAAATTCTTTGAATTCAGTAAGTTCTAAAAGTACACCAAAATTAACATATAAAATAAAACAATATAATTACCCTATTCACATTGAAACAAAAATAATTTTACTGTCAATCTTGCTCGAAAGCATGCGAAGCTAATTTTATAGCCATTCATTGATCTGAGAAAAGTCTCTGTAGAAATATTTAGACGTGCTGTTATAGACTGAACCGCAGTTTGCACAAATGTCGTACTAGTCGCGGCACAGCAAACGGCTCGCAGACGGAAAAAAATCAATCTCTAAAACATTGAAAAATGACCGAAAACTATATGAAAAGTTGTTTATTCGAAACCGGTGAATTTGGTCGAGTCCTTTTAAGCTCCATATAAACCAAGTCCGGTCAAAGAAATTTCGAACGTAGGAGCGATCCGTTCACGCGAGGCGGTTATCGTTTATAACCATGCATGCATGCACTCGAATTTCGCGGCTTAGAAAAGCTTGTAGGATACGTAGGTAGAAAATAATGGAAAAAAGTCCTTACTTGTTTCGCACGCTGTCGGGCGATGGGGGCCGCCGGGACTCGAGACTATCCATCGCGTGCCACTCGTTGAGGCACGAGCGATCGCTCTCGATTCTCTGCTCATAATAGCTGACCCAATCGTGCGATAATCCGCCGAGAAAGTAGTTCTGATCGCGCGCCTTGCTGGAAACCTTGTGGAGCGTCTGTAGGGCCGACCTGTAACAATCGAACGCACACCGCAACACTTTAGTTCGACTGCTATATGCACCTCCTCCGTATATCTACATTGCATTACACGCTATAGAATAATAGAAGCTGAGTGTGGAAATTGTGCAGCGCTATTGGGGTTATCGCGGAATTGCTCGGTTTTTTGTTCTCTAGGGCGCTAGGAGACGTGATCCTTTTAGAATCTATATAGGTATACATGTATAAACCCTCGTGTGCGCCAGTAAACGATTTCTGTACTATATGCACTATCGACACTCTCGTGCGCGCGACCATTGTTTCAGATTCTACGTCTGCAGTAGTTTTGAGAAAAAAATTACGGTCTTTTGGAAAATGTCTTCGTGTCGGGATCGCGCATATACGATAAATTGCTGAGATTTGCGGGTAGTTATCGGGTGAAAAGGTTTTAGTATATTTACACATCGCTGCTCCGTCGAGACCGAGAGTGCATATAATATATACATGTATATAAATCGTTTACTGTGCATATTCTATATTTTTTGTGCGTGCAGCAACTGTTCCATATTAGATTATATATTGTGGTGTGTACAGGTTTTGTTTGGTCAAAATCAGTAAGTTACATTGGAGAATGACTATATATATGTTTATGTCCAATCACCTCCAAATTCCAGGTCAGTTCTAAACTAGGAAGGGCTGATAATATGTAAGTATATACGTACTAAATCTCATCGGATTGTTCGAAGCAGTCGCAGGGGTCGTCGAATATATATGGATTAATGTCTATGTACTCTCAATCAATGATTCCGATATCGACGATTTGAAATCCATCGAAATATCGGGCTCGCATTCTGCACAGCTTCAGCCTTAAATGCTTTATAAATATTAAAGCAATTTCAGTTATGTATATAGGCTGATCTGTATTTATAGAGATGTATAATTGCAGGGTAGAATTGTCACAAAATTATACCTATAAATAATACTTTGTAAGCTAATACTAAAAGTTCCTCTGCAATTTTGGGATATCGAGGATTTGATTCAAGGCGGAGAGGGACACTGGGATACGGAAAAAAAGGGATAAGAGGACGTCGTAATGCATAATGAAACACGGCAAAATAAACGGCGCGACTTACCCGAGGTATACAACGCAAGCGCACAAATGTTTTCGTATATAATATCGAGTGCAGTTCGAAGTCTCTAAAATTCATGCGCGCGCCTTAGAGTGCCGTGATTTATGAAATCTCCAACCGCGCGCGCACACACACACACAGAAAGAGAGAAAGAGAGGGAGACTCGAATCTCGCCAAGCGGATGTTAATTTTCATATTCGCTGCCCCGCAGACCCGTAAATCTCGGCAAATCGTCGGGGCGGCATTGTGTCCGAGCTTTATATACACATGTATATATGTATATACAGAAGGCGGTCTTTTTCTCTCTCTCGCTCTCTCGCGAGCAATGAAGAAAAAAGAAGCTGGCAAAAAAAAAGAACGGGATAGAGGAAGGAGAGTGAGAGAGAAAAAAAGTGAAAAAAGACGCGATATTCGTCGACTATACGAGCCGCGCTCGAGTGCGCGTAATTTTCACTTTTACGCGGCGGGCGGTGGCGGCGCCGGCGGAGGTAGCGCTGCAGTCACCACCACCACTGCCGTCGTGCGGCGAGAGAGCGAGAATTATACGCGCCGCGTCAATGACTTTTTCGTCTTGAATGGGAAGCCGAGAGAACGGGAGAGAAGTACACTTTTAAAGTTTCGGCGCGAACGGTTACGTAATGAGTCAGTAGGTCTTGTGAAAGGCGCTGCACTGGTCGCACTCGCGCGCACGGCTGACATCGCGAATCGTCGCGTAAGAATCTCGTCGTTCCGTATATATATTCCTTTATGCTCTACGGTTTTTATCGCTCGCGTCAGCCGAGACGATCACGCACACATATATATTTCTTGCGTCTGCGAGTGCATCGAGCGATATAATTATACAAAGGCGACAATCGCCAAATGACTCGTTACGCGAATTTTCAAAAAGTCGAGGCGCTATCGATGCTTCGATTTATCTTATAATTAAGACTGAGTATAACTCGCGAGATATTTTGCTATATTGGCGCAGATGCCGCGAGTAAAAGTACAAAGCTGTTTTAAAAATTAAATGATAAGAAGAGAATGATCTTTTATTCCAGTGCAATAGTAATAGCGAGAAAGTCGATCGTCTAGGAATACAGAAAAAAAGAGAAAAAAGATCAGCGAATAATAGATCGGATTAACGATTCGCTACAAATTATCAATTACGGCATTGGGAAATCGTCTCGCGAGATCGGCACCGGCCGCCGAACCGCTGCACACGCCATCGCCGAGAGATTACCACTGCTCGCCTTGCGGACGAAATAACGTCTAGTCATCCGATTCCCTGCGCGCGCGAGCGTCGTCAATCGGCCGATTGGCTCTGCAACTTTCTCAGCGGCAACTCGTCTATCTCTGGCAGAGCGAGAACCGCCGGGAAAACTCATTGAATTAGACGATCTTCCCACGGGAGAGGCGCGTAACCGCGGCCGCCTCGCAATCTCGCGCCGATACATCGTGTATGTATGTAATGTTTAAATGGAAAGCCTATTCGGTGAGCGCAAAGCCGTACTTGAACGTGCGCGGACCGTAATTAGGCTCCTCGCAAGAAGTCGCGCGCGAAAATTCGTATATAGGCCGTTCGTATGTACTTAGCGGTTGCGCAACCTCAACGTTGCCGACCGATTATATTGGGGAGGTAATTTTCTATGGGTACGAGACTATTTCGGCTTAAAGAGATGTGCGTGCGATGCAGGAGCGGGGATATAATTTGTATCGGGCGCGAGTAAACGGTTGCGGCGATGTGCGCGCGCGTGGCAATTCGCTTTCGTTTGGCGGCTGCTGGAAATGGGGAAATTTATGGAGCGGATTTATTTCAATGGAAAGCTATGCCGCCACCTCTTAATGATCGTTTCAAAAGACTTTTTCCGCGCTCGGTCTTTATTTAGGAGCGTTCGTTCGAGTAAGCGGTGACTGTGCAGCTTACGTCTTTTTTGTTCTTATTGATTTTCGTCGAACGGATCGAAGACGTAATGAAAATGAAATCAGTGAAAAATATCTTTGTCCATGGTCTTGTATTTATATGTTTATTTAATCGCGTTATTAATGATTTCTATAACTTTGTTAGCGTAATAGAGAAAGAGTAATCAGCTACAATTTTAAATTGACGAATTCACTATGAAAAGATATTGGATAATAACCATAGATCCGTTCATTTTCTGTACTTGCATCATCAGTGAATGCGATATACCTTCTATCGCTATAACTGCAGTATAAATATTAACTATCACTCTCGCCTACGCTACACAAACAGGATTCGCCTTTCTTTTCCAATCAATTTTTCACAGTTCTATTTTGCGAAAAACGATAAAGCGGAGCAAAAATAGCCCCTCGCGCAAAGTTCACGCAACGCTGTACAAGCGTTCGAATTCGAGTATATAATTATACGGTGCGTATGCTTATATTGAGGAAACGCAGAGACGAGTCTAAACACGCATACGGCGGCAGTATAACGTCGGCTGCGTCACTTCCGGAGCAACTCGTCGTTTCTCTCAAACCACCGCGAGCTCTTTATCATTTACGGCTTCCTCGGACAAACTGCACTACGCTACGCAAACGCGCGCATACTAAGGCCGATAAGTGCTTTACGCGCCTCTGGAATCGCGTTACGCTCGCCTCTTTCACTCCGCAGTGTACTTTACATATACACGCAGTATCTGCGGCACGTTCGGGGCTGATGTTACGAGGCGGCAATAAACGCGAGAGAAACAAGATGCGCAATTCGTTATATTTATGACGCGGAAATTGTCGGGAATGACCGATATTGCGCAACTCGTCCGAGCGTCGAAAGATATCGCGCTCTACGGGATGCGTGCATTATATACGCGCTCGCGAGAGGATTACCTCTTTCGGTGTGTACAGCCGCCGTTTTATACGTGGCGATTTATGGACTCTGGAGCCTGGAATCGACTCTCTCTCTTTCTGTCCCTCTCTGTCTGCCTCGCGGCCTTTTTTACCGCAATACGTTACTAATACATTTTCGTGATGTCAAGCGCTAAGCAGATCTTTCGTGGCGAGATCTCGTTGCGCGCACGCTTAGAGAACCTGTGCACAGACGGTTTCGCGAATGGTTCGAGTTTGCTAGCGCTTAAAATGGAGCAGCAGCCTCTGTGTATAAATCAGCGACGATTAATGGAATATAATACGAGGATAAATGTCAGTGCAACGGCGAAGCCAACGATATCGAGAGTAGGAGATACTCTATACGTGAAATCGATATTGAACGAACCTGAAAATTGATCTTGATCCATGAGGAAACACCTCGTGCGCAGGATTATATATTGACGAAATTCTCTCGGTACTCGATTGAAAAAATCGCCTGCTCTGACGCGTGCGGTTTAGTCGGTTGACCACATTGGTGATACAACCCCGCGTGCGCAGCAACGCGAGAAGTCGTACACGACTCGTTAAACTTATTTTGCCTTGAAAAAGGTGTTGCGTGGAAATATTTTCGAATATTGTTTTTCATCTCTGGTGTAACGAGATGCCGTATACCTTCGCTTGTAAACATGGGAAAAGACGCGCGATAAATTACCTCCTTAAATATACGAAAATAAGGATTCAAATCTTTTTTCAGCCGTAATAAGGTAGCTTTTTTCCCCCTCGATTACGCATATAATCGAGCCCAATCTCAATCGTGACCGTTATATGTAGCAGCAAAGCTGCATCGGCATTTGACTAACGGTATAGGTAAAAAATGTACGTAATGAAAATTACGTTGCTCGTCGCAACGGAGAGGGAAAAGAAACGAACGATATCGAGGAAAATCAGCGCCAGGAATCCAATCTACTTTGAAAATATATCGAGCAAGCGCAATCCGCTACTGGACGGTGTTGTTGCGAAAAAAAAATAGATAGAAGAAGAGAGACAAGCAAGAATTCGATTCGATGATGGCTATCGGTCTCATCCTGGCGGCTTTTACAAGCCCGCGCCACGGCCTCGCCCTTTCCGTCATTACGGAAAGTGAGTCTCGCTTCCTTCCCATTATTACGCGATTGTTTCTAATACGGAGGTTAGACGAGCCTATAGTGCTAGTCGATCCGCGTTCGCGTACTTTTATTTTTAGCTTCGTTTGCGAGCGCGGAGCGACCAACAAAAACTGTGCGGCTATTCTGGTCGCGCCTTATCTGGACTGTGGAAAGGTCGGAGGATGATGGCAGAGGCAGAAAAAGAGAAAAGAAACTTTGTGATTGCTCTGTATGTAATAGTTCATTGCTTTTATTGTTGTTGTATTTCAATTATAATGAAAGATTGCAATATTTATTTTTTTATTTATGACGATATACATCGAGCTATGCAAATACATTTATTCAGTTCAGTTTTAACTTATATCGAAGATAATATTCAAAAGTTCAATTTCTTTTCAACGAGACTGAAAATAATTGATTAAATTCGTTATCTTAAACACACACACAAGACACGAATTTTATCCAAAGAACACCGTTCCACAATATAAGCGCGGCGAATCAAGACTTTAAAATATAGCTTTATGCAAACTCTATACAGCTAATGCAAATGCAAATTTTCCTCGGCAGCCGTGAGACTAGTGGATTTTCCGAGTCTCGCAGCATAGCGAGACTTTCCGCGGGGGCTCATTCCGGATACACAGGAAGAAAACCATATAGCTTCTTCCCCCTGTCGAGATTAACCTCCTCCGCGCGCCTCGCTGCTCTCACTTTCTATTTCTCTCGCCTGCCCGCATAAATTGCATCGCGCGCATACAGGATAAGGATCCACACGGCGGCATCCGCGTAATAATGGAAAAAAGGAATCGGAGAGTGAGAGAGAGAGCGAGACAAAGTTCCCCTACACGTACAATGCGATCGATGCGATCGCTGGAGACACACGAGCCGAGATTAATCTTTAATTCGCAACGGCCAATCACGGAATTGTATATGAAATGCATCGCTTTGTCGGTTCACTTGTGTAGATGCGGGAGATTATTTTTATGCTAACGTCTTTAAATTTCTATGTGAATATCAACGATTGTGGAAGAACAAACGGTAAGGTTTAATTGTTTCGTGATCGAGGTGAAATTCAATCTTTAACTTTAAAGTATTCCTTTTAATTACCGAAGTGTGCAATAGATATCCGGGGGCGAATAAATTGTACGTATATTGCGCAAGAATTTTTTATGCGCGCACGCGTTACTCTTAAAGTTTATAATCCCAGCGATGGCGATTTAAGGGTCTGTATAAATACACGGTTGCGCGGGGTCGACGCTATTGGCGTCGTAAAATAAATTCAGTCGCGCGTATCAGCTCCGCCGCCACGTGTGCAAAAAGTATACGCGTAATGTTTCACTCGGAATATCCAAACGATCTTTCCGAGCTCTCTTATAAGCCGATATCTCGCGGTACACAATAAAAGCCATCTCCTTGTACCGCATTCAACGACTTAATTCCTGTTATTAAAAGCAAAGAAAATACTGTTCGCGCGGTGCCACGTAACAGTCCGCCATAATTTCGCGTGACGTATACCCCTCGAAATATCTCCTCGAAATGTCTCCGCGGCAGCTGCACGCGTATCATATCGACACAGTCGACGTGCGCCTTATAAGCCTTATCGCCGACTATGAATCTTCGCCTCGTCGCCACCGCGCAATGTCGCTCGGTCGAGCTCGCGAGGACAAAAGCTCGCACGCGTTTAGCTGCATTCTTATGCATTGCCGAGCTTAACCTATAAGCGAATGCGCATTGTGCCGCGGCTGAACGAGGAATAATTAGGACCTCCTCGCGCGACTATGAGCCGCCTGCATAAATTCATCGTCTTTCTCCGCGACTCGCCAAGCGAGTACAAATAGACGCTGCGCATTATATATTTATGCGCGAGGCCGTAAAATCTCTCGTATATAAAAAGGCCATTTTTCCCACATCGCCGCGATATAAATCCTGCGCGTATGAAAATACGATGTAGCCTTGAGGATTCTGTCCGCTGCTGTTTGCGCGCGGTACATAGTCCGTGGAGAAATGAAGTATGCAGCAGCCGTGAGAGGAGCGGAGAGAGGAAGAAAAATGGGGGAAGCGCGCGCTTGTATAATGCTAAGGACAGATGCTTAAAGTGCGAGAGTGAAAAGGTGGATATGGGCTCCCGGTGTTTTATTCTCGCACGTACTACGTGAAAAGGCAGGTGGTTTTTCTTTAGCGAAGGAGGTGCATTTTGAAAAGCACTTTGTCTGATGAGAATTTTTGCGCGGCGAGTGCTCCTGTATATATATAGTTGATGAGCGTGTGGAGACGAGAATTTAGTGCGGGTTGTTAGTCGATCCATTGTGGGATGAATCAATTTGTGTATACGTTAAGAAAGTTAAAAATCGAGCCGCGATTTATTATATAGTTAAGGTCTAATTTATGATTATTCATTCGTCATATTTTGGTATACGCAAATTCAATGTATAGATGCAAAGATATATTTATGAATAGATTATTATAATGAAAACTTTATCTATATACGGAATATATTAGTTTTACAAGAATATTAAATGGATAG
Organism: Megastigmus dorsalis; assembly: GCA_900490025.1. Taxonomy (NCBI): domain Eukaryota; kingdom Metazoa; phylum Arthropoda; class Insecta; order Hymenoptera; family Megastigmidae; genus Megastigmus; species Megastigmus dorsalis. The sequence continues at coordinate 85,585 of UELU01138442.1, read as the reverse complement.
AAATTTGAGGCTGGGCAAATTGTACACTTTACTCAGCAGATTGGCAATGTTCCTTAGTTGAAGCGCACGCAGACTAGTCATTACTATATTTTTACGAATATCCATTTTAAAGAGAGAATCAATTTTTAAGCTTTTACTGAAAATTGTAAAGACATTTCAAATTTTATTAATTTTTCTATGTTGGATGTAGCAATAATAATTGTATTATAATGTCGATTCGATTTCACGCTTGATTTTGATTAAAAAATATAAAACAATAAATCATAGCTGTACTTTGTAACGTAAGCTTTCACATTAGTTTATTATGAACCCTTGAATCACCAGATATATATTTTTTTTCTGAAAATCTTACACGTATCGAACCGATAATCACACAATGCACGCGATAAATCTCGTCTTGTACGGTTAAACCAAAGAAAAAAAGGCAAGAAAAAAAAATGTCTTTTCGTTACGGGACCAGACGAAAAAGAGAAACAAGTTAGCCATATTCGGCTCCCTTTCCCTTCCCAGCAGGCGCAGCTTTTCTCTCTTTCTCTCTCTCGCGAAATAAAAAGAGAGGATCGAAAGAGAAAGACAAGGAAGATAAAGGAGAAAAAGAGAGAGAGAGAGAGAATAAAAAGGCGAGCGAACTGTGTGTGCCCGCTCGCTCGTGCAGGGGTAATCGCACCGGGATAAATGTTTCGGTTGATAAATTGTCGTCGGGCGCACACGCTCGGGGCTTCGATTCTCGACTCCTCCGTAGATTCGCGAGTCAAGCTCTGCACCGGCGAGAAAGAGAGAGAGAGAGAGAGAGAGAGAAGCAGCATAATAGTGGGCGTCCTTGGTCCCAAGAATAATGAGGAATGTGAAAAGTGTGCGCGAGCGTGATTCCGAAACCCTCGCGAGGTGCTCGAGTCGCCAGCGGCGGCGGCGGTGCGCTTTTTTTTTTGTCGTTCTTTATATCCGAATGGACGATCCGCATAGAATCTCATTCCGACGTTTTATAACTTTTCTACATCTTTTTAGCGTTTGATTTTTCCTTCGTGGTTTTTAGTAGTGCCGGGCGAAACAAATCATTTTGCTTCGAATCATTGGTACATACGCGCCAGTCATTTAGATTTTTTTATTGGTTTTAAAATAATTTTTATTAAATTTTATGATCCGAGAAAATGGGCATTCAAAGAACTAAAAATGGACTTTCTTCCCGATGAAATTTTTGATGCATGGGAAAACGTTTGCTGATGTTATCGACATCGTTAACCGAAGCTGAAATGAATAAACAGGCATTTTATGATGGATCTTTTATATGCCATCGAAAATAAGCAACGATCAAATGTACGTGCAAACTTTTCTAACCCAGCGCACTTAACGATTATGCCACACAGCAAACAAAGCCATCCTAAGCACATTCTGTATGAAATATTCATCTCTCAACTTTCAAGTATTAATTATTTGTTTATATCGACTCTATTTATCATCTCTCGCGCGAACGATAGCAGTGCGGTTTACAAAAGGCGGATTCTTGTTTTCCCGAAGCCTCGCGAGTATAATATAAAAAATCCCCCTTACATATACGAATGGCGCTGACCTTCGGCGGAATATATATACTTTCTCTAGTGAATCGCAATGGAAAGCTGCCGCGCGCGGCATCCTTTCTTTTACCGGACTCCGAGGAACCATCCCAGACGATGCATCGGAACTATACCGATATCGTGCACCGTATACTGTAGGCGTCGCGGATCGTTTTTCTTTCTTTTGAAGAGATGCCGAGACGGCGGCGACGGCGGCTGCGTCTGCCATGGAAAAAGAATAAGGCGAGCAAGGAGAGAAATGCGTTGCACTGCGCGCGCACAATTGTTCTTGCGCAACGCCGCTTGTGTGTTAATCAGTTATGCGTGCGCTGTGTTTCCTTTGTATATATACATTTTGACGATAGGACGTTTGTAGGGAATAGCAGTGCTCATGGATTATTGGGATAATTTGGTTTCGTAAACTAATGATTTTTAAAGTGATTTCCTAAATGAAAAGCTTGTATAGTCGAAAAGATCATGAATTTAATGTTAGTATTAAAGAAAATTATACTTTCTTATACATGTTTTTCAAACGTAAGAATAAATAAAGCATTACAACATCGGGCACTTTATCGCTTTATATAAATTGTACTTCAATAATTTTAAATAATTATAATGAAAGGCTGCAGCGATTCATCAAAATGATGCAATGCGAACACGTTGAAATGAAATCCCAGCTGCAGTTCCGTTTTTGAGTTAAGCAAATGAATCAAGCCTCCCAAGCACACACATCTCCGTTCCCAAAATAGCCTTTACAAAAACGTAATTATAATGTTTACAAAACAATCGTTTCACGTCTACGTCGTCTTAAAACACTTTTACGTCTTTGTTCCCACCAATATTCGCGTCAAATTTGTAAAAGCTATATACATGTGCAAAAGCGTGCGCTCCATATAGAACGCAATTCAAAACATGTGCGCACCGAAAATCATCCCACTTTCACCTGCGCCCGAACGAAAACGCCGATAAACTCAAGCAAAATCCTCTAGCTCGAAAAACTCCACGCGCGTCCTACCAAGATTAAATTCCACGTATGTACGCGTTGCACACGACGATTACGTTTTCGATTTCCGAAATGCCTGAAATTCGCGTGCTACGCAGACGACGACACGTTGTACACGCGGCGCAGAGACGCGCCGAGAATTCGATTATAAGTACATCCAAACGCTTTCGCTCTCTCTCTCTCTCTCTCTCTCTCTCTCAGTTGCGTGTTACAGGCGCGCGATAAGAAACGAGGCGAGTCGCTGCGCACACCGAAAAAGAAGAGACGCGCGCGGGCGAATAAAAGGTGAGAGCGAGAGCGAATTCCGTTGGAAACAAAGAGTACGCCGGGCACGTGGCGATGCAGTGGCAACCTGCGCCGTCGCGCAAAGGGGGAAGGAGGCGAGAGCGAATCGCGTTTCGGTTCCGTTTCGAGGCCGTTTCGCTGCTGCTTCTGCTGCTGTAAACTAAGGAGATGCGCGCGCGCGCGTGGCAGACTGTCTTTTTTATGTCCGCGTAGCTGTAGCGAACGCCTTGACCTCGAGCATTCGCTTTTACGACTTTGATTCGCTTATATTTAGATTTTTTTATGAGCGTTTTACTCTGTCTACTTATGGTACGGGGTTGAAATTATGGAAATCGGATAAAAGCATCGTGGATCTTTGGTTAATTTATTTTAATCAAATAATTGACTGTCAAAGTAATAGTTTTACTTATATTTCTTGCTTAGAAATGTGTCAGTAACAGGTTATTCTCATAAATATTGTGTTTTGTAAGGTGAAATTAACCAATAAAAATTTGATTACAAAACGGATAATATCCTTAACTTTTAATGCTTTAATTATTACTTCAATTGCTTCAATTGTTTTAATGTCTCTTTAATAATATCATTGCACGAACTTCCTGAAGTGATTGCTTTTATTATCTTTACTGTTTAGAATAGTAGAAAATGACAACTTTAAGGAAGCGGAATGTCTAAAATAGATCAAACAACATAAATTTCAGATAAATGCAGTCCACTGCTCTATATAAAATGTATAAAACAAGGCGTTTATATTTCTTTTGGCAGCGAAAAAAAAGTCATAATAATTTCCTCTTCCGTGTTATATTACTCGAAATAAAATCGATGGATTTAGAACGCTCTATTTTTCACTCAGACTTATTTGGCATGTAAATTGCTTTGGCATGATCAATTAATCTGTTATATAAACCATAATAAGCGTTGCGTAAACCCTTTCACTGTCACCAAACAATTAATTCTTATGTACATCGATTAAAAGACAAGACTATAAAAACAGTGTAATAAAAAAGTACCGAATCGTAATTCCAAATGGAAAAAAATGGCTTATACTATCGTTGGACATTTTTCATCTCGCATAAGTAGCGTCGTGTGAATTTCGAGCATCTACCCTCCCGGTTAGTTATTCTCGTCGAGGTCTTAAAGCGACCCCGACGCGCGCATCTCCGGCCTTGGTGTCGTTCGAGCGAAAGCAAAGACATCAATTTCAATTATACGAGAAAAATGCCACTCTCCACGCTTTTCAATGCCTCGTCTGATGAATTTGTAACGTGCCTATACGCGAGAGAGAGAGAGAGAGAGAGAGACCTTTCTTTCATCTTCGATCGCTCGGTCGTATCAGCTTAATTTTAGAATTCGCGCGCGTTGAATGGTAGCTAATTGACTCTGACGCGTGTAATTTCGCTCTGTGCTAGCTTTTAATTAGACCTTTGACTTATCAAATACTCGTGAATTCTGCAGTAGGTAATTAACTAATGAACTACCTTGGATATCTATAGTCAATTTTTTATCGAATTTCTGTGGTATTGTGAGAAAAAGGTCTACCAAGAATTAAAATCAATCAAGAAGATAAACAAATGACATTTCACGACACCATTCCAATATAAACAGCTGGAATCTAGTTATGTTAATTTCACACGCTTATATTTTATGCGAATTTACAATTTATTTGCGTGTTATTTTATTCAAAAGTAATCTTTCACGGAGAACAAGATGTTAACGGGAAACTAATTTCCTAGAACTTGGATTTTATATTTTTACGCCTATAACACAATAAAAATCAATTAAACATAGATCAATACTTGTAAAAAATGTGGACCAACGTCTATTATGAAACATAAACGCCTTTGTCGCTTTTACAAATACATTTCAAATGGCTAAATTTCGCAAAACATCAGTTGACAAATCCCGAGAAAACTAAATATCATTCAACACACGTACAGGAGCATCGAGAAAAACTTCCTTCCTCCCAGCGACCACACAAGAAACTCCCCCCAAAAAAAAGGTGGACAAAAGAAAAAGAAGAGAGAATTCATATCCTCGTACCTCGTGGCTTGCGTTAAGCCAATGAAGACATCGACGTAAGGCTTTCTCCTGACGATCTTGGTCAACCAAACGAGGACCGGCAAGAGGAGCAACGCCAGGGCATAAAAAGTCCCGAGCGGCAGCATCGCGAAGTCTATCGGTTCACCACCGCCAACTGCTTGCGTCTATGCGATCCTGCTCTCACTTACTGATTCACCAAAAAAAAAGATAATCTCTTCACGGACAGATGGTAGAAAGGAGCCGTGTAAGTGAGTCACCCGCGACAACACCTCCTGCCTCGTCTCGATCTTCCAACGCGATTCCACCAATAACTCAACGCGCATTTTTGTACTCAGAGCATATTACAGCAGCTCTTCCAGATGCACACGAATCCAAATCAACTATACGTATACCGTACTTTCCACGTACCGACATCCACACTACGAGTTTATTCACCAAAAAAAAAAAAAAAAAACAAGACACGAGAACGTTAATATCGTAAAGCCGATCGCAATGAAATAGAATATAGTAGCTGAAAGAGAGAGGCGTGCAGCAGCTCACTCGCGGACTCGATTTGGCCGACTGTCGCGTTCGGATCCGCGAGAGATCGGAATAGCCACCACGCGCGTGGGATACACGAGCGCGCGCGAGCCAACGCGTAGTAGTAGCAGCAGCAGCAGCAGAAGCGGTGGTATAAGGAGGGGGAGCAGCGGCAGCAGCAGCCGCGGCCGCCGCGAGCCACCGACGGAGATGACGAAGGGTGGCCATATTTAGTATTGGCGGCTCGTTGTCTGAGCTGCTCGCGACTCTCTCTCTCTCTCTCTCTTTTTCTCTCTTACTCAAGCATCGTCAGGTCTAAGCGACCGATGGAGGACGTCGATGACGTATACGTACTAAGCGATTTGTTGTGGATTCGCGGTGTGTTTGTGTGTGTGTGTGTGTGTGTGTGTCGCGTATAAGAGAATATCGAACTGATATGCGCGGATCGATGGAGGGCATAGCGAATGAATTAGTTATACATAGCCAGATTGTATTTGATGTGTAGCCAGACTGCGAATGTAAATTGCACTTTCCATTTTGTCTCGACGCGCAGGTTGGGAGCAGTGCGGAAACAAGCTGCAGAGAAATTGGACTGAAATTAACGTATTGAAAGAGAGGCGTACGGTATTGTACCTGTTAAGTGGATACAGGCCGAGTGACGCAAGACCAACGCATACGGGGGAATTTTACTTTTACTTCTTCTTCAAAAAAATAACGATCAAAGTTTCTGGCGGTGTATATAATCATTCAATTAAATATATAAGCCGGTAAGAAAGTAAAATATTTGCGAGGCTGATTCAATCCTTCCCGGAAAGATCGCCGAGGAGAGCGCAAAGTGAAACTGTTAAAAAAGATGCGAGAGACTCTCTCGCGTCATCGTCTATATTCGTTACGAGGAAAAAAAAAGCTCTTTTGTTCCGAGTCCAGGCAAAATTTTGCGAGATCGATAGAAAAAAAAAACGAAAAAAGTACGTACACATATATCGGCGGACGCGCACGACCCACCTGTGCGAAATTCTCGTCGCGCCGCGCAGCCGATATAATTTAGTCGACGATTACGAGGATAGTCCGCAGCCTTTTTCCGCGAGATCCGCGCGCTCGAATATGCTTTCACTCGTCAACGATCACAGACGATACTTGAAATCGAAATTCACCTCGATCGATCAGAACCAATTTGGATAGAAGCCTCCATCACCCACCGATACATACAATGCCCAGATCCATTATGCACGCTTCGCGAAGCCTATTGACTCGCGCTTTTCATGCCACACACAGCTATCCTTTATAATCAATTAGAAAATTACGAGCGATTTAGAGATTTTATCGCGGGTGAGCATATAATGGACACCGCAGGCGTGTGCCATTAAAGTCGTACGTGTCCAACGGTGAATTTCAAAGTAGAAGTCGCGTCGCGATTGTGAAACCTATACACTTTTTTTATGCCAACGCCACAATTCGTTTCGTTAAAAAGAAAAAAAAAAGGAAAAAGAAATACGAGTCGCGGCTTCTCAGCTCTCGACTCAGCCCGCCCAAGCACGTGTTTTCTCAGCTCGAGCTGAAAGCCAGCATTGTTTTATATTAAAACTCGATGTATATCCTTTCCCCTCGAATGTCCGAAAAATCGCTCGCTCCGTCCCGAAATAACAAAAGCGTGGCGGTGCGACGCGAGGCAGTAAAACTCCCACCGACACCGTTTCGCGGAATGAATCAAATATATATAAAAACGTGTAAGACGGTCAGAAGCCCGGGTACAAAGAGAGCGAAGAAAGGAGAAGGAAAAGCAAAGCAAAACAGAAGCTGAAGCAAAACAAAGACACGTTTCACTGCCAACCGCGAGAGTCAATGCCAAGAGACGAGGAGGCGCATCCTAACAGCGCGCACAGATATCCGCGCGCGTCTATGCTTTCTCTCTTTATTATATAGACACCGCAGCAGCTGCGGAGATATCGCGCGGCAAACAGCTTTCCAAATTGTACGCGGCGCAGTCCAGTTTCTGACCCTACCGCTGGCACACTCTCCTCTATCGGCGAATAATTCGCACGCGCCAATCCGCATGCATATTCCATTGCCCGAGCTATATGTATACAGTCCTCCAATCATCGACGCGCTATATAACCGATTCGGGGGAAAGAGTGCAGTAGTGCACCGAACACAAGAGCAACGGGCTTTCGCGATCGAGCGCCGAGAAATCGGGATATTATGCGGTGGCTGTGAGTTTGAGATGAAAAGCGAAAGAAAAGTGAGTCTGTCGCGCGCGAGCTGCCGCCCGCGATAATGCACTTCGGGGCTATATACTGTCGGTTATTCGCATTAGAGAGACGCGGGAAAGTAATACGTGAATAATTGACGGGACAAACGAGGTACGCGGGCCTTTTTTTTTCTTCTTTTTTCATTCTCGTTTTGTAAGCTATAAGCGAAACTAATTAATGTCGCCGATTTTATAATTATCAATGACTTTTGAAAGCGGAAAGAACAAACGATGCTCGAGAAATTCTAGCTCGACAAACTCATGGACCATTGTGTTTTTTCTTCGATTCGAGCGTTTTCCCTAAGTCGTAAATTATACACGCGATGTACCTTTTTTTATGGGATTAATATGGTGATACTTAATTTCGCGCTTAGCAGTCGCGTGTTGCGATCGTTTTGAAAATTCGACGGATATCAAGAGTGTAAATAATGAAGATTAACGTTTATTTCGCTTTTTCGAGACTGGAAAGATTGATAGCGTGGAATAAAAGTGGACGAGAGTCTTTTGAAAAAAGAACAATTAATGGTGTAATTTATTGATTTGACTCGCGGTTACTTACCAAATGAAATACAACAAAGTGGTTTAAATGAATTTTCTTGTAATAGCAAATTGATTGTAATATATAGTCTATGGCTAAGCTTGTATAGTATTAATTACTGGTACTGTGAACTTTGTACTGCAGTATTCAGTATTCCTATTGAAAAAGGATCATTATTTATTGCACATAATAAAAATTCTGAACTCTATCCACCGATACACGATCACTTTTGTAACAAGCCGATCGCGATCATTGAGTGTTTTTTTTTTATATTTCTCGCGCAAAAAGCATTAAACTCGTCAAAATTTACGATCTTGATGAGGTGTACAAAGTGTATAGCTGAGATACAATGCATCCGTAACTACTGACACTTTTACATCTCCAATAAATTTCAAACCCGCACTTACTACACGAGAGCATAATGCGCGTGGGTTAAAGGTAACATCGATGACTCTTCCCTCTCTCTATTTCCTCTTTTTATGCATACACATGTGTATGCACAACACATAGTATATAAGCATCATTTCTCTACCTTTTACCCATCTGTCCATAATCCTCGGTATTCATCTTTTTTGCTTCTTAATTTCGATCTCTTTTTACCGCTCATCGCCGCGCGCTCTCCCTCTCTCTCTCTCTCTCTCTTTGTTTCGCTTCATTTACTCGGACGTTTTTGCGTCATAATCGTCTACCTCTCGAGCTGATTCTATTTTATTTCTTCTATTTCGTCTAAGTCTCAGTCGCTGTCCGTCTCTTCTTGTAAAGCGTCTCTGATGCTTTACTACTTTATCTACTTTTTGCATTTTTCAACTTACTCATAACTTGGCAGTCAAAGCAGTAACGTCATTCAGGCAATCTGCGTAAAACGCAGTAAACGATCACAAAGGAGTGTTTAACATTTTAATGTGATTTATAATTTTCAAACTCTAATCTTTCTACGTGCAAATATAGAGACTGAAATACGCAGTGCCTCGTTAATTGCTGCAGATACCATTGTGCAGTGGAAAGCGCTCATTATCTTTGCTCTCTAAAACTGAAAGAATAAAAAACTCAGTTCTTTAGAATAAAAATAACTAGCTGCCTTATAAGAATGGAAAGTTATTCATTATGTCGCAATGAAAACATTGACAATTTCTATAAGTAAAGAACCATAAATTTCGTATAGACATTATAAATTTAAAACAACCACTGTCATTGCGACAGTTAGGGATATTTGTAAAACAATATCAGTAAAATTGGTGAAATACTTTTGATAAACTCAACCAAATATCAATACAGTAAAATAAAAAAAATGTAAAGACCATCACCTCAAGCCTACAATTATATCTCTCGAAACACAAACTGGCGCATCCCCACATTTTCCGCAGAGCCAAGGCAGAGCAGTAACAAAACAGAGCCAAGGCAGACCAAGTCGGCGGCGGCGGCGTTGTCTCCTGCTACGGTCAAGTTCTCTCTTCTCTTTACACGTCGCCGTTGTGCACGACCCGCGTCGTCTCCTCTATACTCCTCGTGTTCTTCCTTTTTGAGCCGAGTAGCCGCGCACACATGAGCGTCTGGACGACTATGCGGCTTTTCAAGGCCGCGCCAAACGAGCCCAAAGGTCTCGGGGATGCGCCGCTAGCGGGCAAATTGCTGTGTCGCGAGTCTCTTTCTCTCTCTCTCTCTCTCTCTCTCTGTCTGTCTCTGCGGACTTCTAAATAATTCATGCGAACCCGAGGGGCAAGTACAGGCAGGTGCTGGTGCTCGTGGTGCTCGCTACAAAGAGTCTTAGCTTGCAAGCCAAGATATGTGCATGTGCGCTTATGTCTGGCTATGTATATATATATATATGTGTGTGTGCTATTGACCATTGTTCTAAAAGGTGGAGGATAATATAACTGGTTGATCGAGGAAATGGTTCAGCATATTCACCATACGTGCCGCTGTTTTCCTTTCTTCTGGATAATAGTTTTCGTTCGTGTGCTCGTGATTTGGTTGGGATATAATTGATTTTTGACTTATAACCTTCAGACCCATTCGGATAATTTATTAGCGTAGGTAATTGCGCTATTCAATTACGAGCGACTTAAATAATTGTGTGCGTCAAAGTGTATTTATAACTTTTCGCTCGTGGTGTGGGGATACACGCACTTTTTCACTTATGCTCTCGCAAGCCTCATTGGAGCCTCACTTTCCTCCGAGTATTATTACGACGGAACACATTTAAAATGATCGACAAAAAGAGAATCCAGTCTCCAAGACTCCTATCAACGACAGAATTGACGTCCACACACGCCGTACAACAGCAGCAGCAGCAGCAGCAAGAGCAGGAGCAACAATAAAAAAACGGTAACACACACGCGTGCCCAGCTAATAATAATACGTCTGCTCTACCTCCAAAAAAAAAAGAAAAAAGAGAGAGCAGAAGAAAGAGAAATAATTTCCGTCGTAGCCCGGCGTCCGCGTTACGATAATTACCGCGACGACTTCTCGGGGTCTCTCTCATTCTGCCGAAGGCATCCAAGGACATCAAGGTGCCGGATGTGCTGTTGCTGCTGCTGCTGCCGCGACGCACGAAACTCCTAATCGAGAAACCTTCGCGGTCTCTCTCTCTCTCTCTCTCTCTTGGTTTGAACATATACATGTATAATATATACACACACACGCATTAAAGCACCGATAACTGTGCTTCCCCTTTCCCCTCCATGTCGTCTCTCTCCCTGCGTGTGCGTATAATTATACGCACGCGGGAAGCAAGAGAGAGAGAGAGAGAGAGAGAGTGAGAGAGGGAAAAAGGACGAGCGAGTATATTATAATGACATCTCGGTGAGATGGGCTGCCGTTGTCGTCCGCGCTTGCAATTTGCAGCGAACAGCCGTGGCTAATCGAAAAACCGCCAGGCAGAGAGAGAGAGAGAGAGAGAGAGGTCGCGAAGAATCCCGTGTGGTTCAGTGCAGCTTTCTATGTACAGTGTCTATGTATATATATATATGTATATATTTATATGCGAACGTAGATAATGCAGCGGCGAGTGCGTGATGAAATTTCGCCGCGGCATTGTCGCGGCTGGGAAAACTCTGGCAGCGCGTCTCATGCAAAGTGCCATGAGAGACTTGTAATGGGATTACGAGGCTGTGCGCGCACGTGAGGTGAGTTCAAGGGTTCTAAGAGGGGTCTCGAATACTTCTGTGTGAAATCACTTGTTCGTGCGGCAGTGGCTCTGGCTTCTATAGTGAATGTGAGGTGGCTGTTGGGTGCTTTGGTTATTATCGATAGAATGAGAGAAGATAAATTACTGTGATCGTGTTGCACCACTTTAACTATTCTTTAAAGATTAATGGAAAAATCAAGCATAGTTATTACCTTGGAAAGCTAAGTTACAGAGATACGATTGATCTTCGTTGAGAAATATATAGTCGGATCATTTATTTCTCTCTTTAAATTGGTGATTATAGTATTTTTTTAAACTTGGTATAGAATGAACGTTTGAGTATTAGCTTTCTTCATATGGCTGATAACTGTTTTGTAATAAATTCAAGAATTTATCGTTAAAACATTCGTACAAATAATTAGGCCTGTTTTTCTATACCTTATGCTCAAAAATCTTATCGATCAGAATCTTATCTCTTCTGAAAGATGTATATTTATTTCACTCAGTTTCTAGCGCTTAATTTAGAAATAAAACTTTGTCTATAAAACTTATTCCAAGTTATTTCATTGATTTCTTAGCAATCTAAACATCTAATCCGAGTCGTTACCTATTCAGATATATCAATTTAAAAAAATAGATAAGATTCATTGTTTTTTTTATTTTATACTGATACCCGATCAAATATTTTCCATACCATGAGCTGCTATAAACTTTATATAAGAATACGCTACATTCATCCATATATTTCTCCTGATACATTCGCCAGTGCTGCGAGAAATACCGGTAGCACAAATGCATCTATAAGCGAACAACTCCGAAGTTTCCCTATTCACTCACATCTACGACAATTTATCGTTCGGGCTCGTCGCTCTCCTACTGCATTATATAGCCAAGCAACCAGAGTCCTAGGCCTCTTCCTGGGCTCAGTCAGGCCATGGTCCCCATGTGCATATATATGCGGAATCGTAAGTCTAAGAGTATGCGACTGCGCGCACTTGTCTTATCTGTCCGACGCGTCGAGAAGTTATTGACCATTAAGCGAAATTTACCATTGCGCTAGCGACAGTCCATAAGTTCGCTGCCTGTGGGGTGCTGCTGCTGTTTCTACTGCTGCTGCTGTTGCTGTTGAGAGGAACTTCTAGTCTACGATGTTGCCTAAAGTATTTGTCGCGCGTACAGATCAAAGTATTAATGATCTGATTATAACGCAAAATCTGTGCCATTCTTCGGGCACACAAGGAGTGCCGTTTCTAATGTATTTCCTTGTGTACACGTATATGTGAAATTACTACCATCGTGAAAACTACGGATAACAATAAATCACGGAAGCTTGTGATTCACAGAAATACTATGAAATTTCTTGCAGTATTTACTTTAATGTAAAGAATAAAAAGAATTGTAAAAAAACTACGACTATTCAATCGAAATACACGTATGATTGTGTTATGAAGTATGTGTATAGCATCAAATATTATTTGAGAAAAAATTAAGTACTACATATTGAAAGAATCTTTTTTTATTAAATGGATTCACAATATTTTACGATAGATAATCATCCTCAAGGTTAAGGATATTTTTTTTTGCTTATAGCAAAAAAATTTTATATTTATACAATCATACGTTTTTACATAACTAAAACACTTAAGTACTATTACTAAAAGTCAATAAATTTATTTCAAACATTTTCGAGTTTACATTATTAACAACTCTTTTACATTGCATAATTAACAAAATACTTTTATAATCTAATTAGGTGGAAGAGTCGTCGTCATTGGAGTCTCTTGATTAACCTTGATAGATCCCGCTGCTGCCAGTCCGTCCATTCCTTCAGGAATGACAAAGGATTCGTGGATTTTTGAAGCACCAAAGTCATGATGTCCGTGAGTCTTGAACTCATGCTTATGATGATGATCTTCATGCACTTTGTGATGATGGCCATGGTCATGCTTAACGTGATGATGATGCCCGTGATGATGGTGATGATCTTCGTGATGTTTATGATGATTGTGATGATCATGATGGTGCTTATGCTTATGATCCTCGTGATGTTTGTGGTGATGACCATGCTTATGATGTTGGTGATGATCATGATGATGGCCATGATGATGTCCATGCTTATGGCCATGATGATGGCCATGCTTGTGCTTATGGTCATGATGATGATCATGCTTATGTTCCTGGTGATGATGTTCGTGATGATCGTGATGGTGTCCGTGATGATGTCCGTGCTTATGCTCATGCTTATGTTCATGACCGTGTTTATGATGGTGACCATGATGGTGACCGTGCTTATGGTGTTGATGGTGACCATGCTTGTGATGATGATGATGTCCATGCTTGTGTTCGTGGTGATGGCCATGTTTGTGCTCTTGATGATGACCATGTTTATGATCGTGATGATGACCATGCTTATGTTCATGGTGATGTCCATGTTTATGATCTTGGTGATGACCGTGTTTGTGTTCATGATGTTCATGATGGTCGTGTTTATGATGTTCATGATGATGATGGCCATGCTTGTGTCCGTGATGATGGTCACCTTTATGCTCATGTCCGTGATGATGGTGATGAGTCTCGGTTTCTTTATGAGAGTGATGATGATGATGTTCATTGTGATGATGGTGATCATGATGATGGTGATGCTCATTATGATGCGCGTGCTTATGATGGTGATGATGATCTCCCTTATGTTTATGGTCTTCGTGGTGTTTATGATCCGAATGATGATGATGCCCATGTTTTTCATGATGATGAGAATGGTGTTTGTGCTCGTGATGATGCTTGTTGTCATGTTTGTGTTCGTGATGGTGCTTATGCTCGTGGTCATGATGATGTTTCCCGTCATGATGGTGTTTATGATGTTCATGATGATGATGACCATGTTTGTGGTGATGGCCGTGCTTATGGTCATGTTTATGGTCATGTTTATGATCCTCATGATGATGGTGACCGTGCTTGTGATGATGACCGTGATGATGTTTGTGTCCGTGATGATGATGATGACCATGATGATGACCGTGATGAGAATGATGGTGATGGCCATGCTTATGGTGATCGTGATGGTGATGATCATGTTCACCGTGATGTCCATGATGCTCATGGATATAAGGCCCAGTGCGGATAAATGTTGCATCTTGTATATTATCCAACGGTGCACGTTTTATGAGCGACGAACTGGCTGTTGGCATTGGAATTGTTGAATATGATGTTGCCGAACCTTCATTGTAGCGCTTTTGATTGCCTGGTTCGTGTAATCTTTGTAAGTTACCATTTGGACGTGGAATAGACAAATCCAAATTCAAGCCAAAACCTTTTTTAGGATCCAGTTGACGTTTTTGCTGAACATGTTGTGTATTTGAAATAATGCTCTCTGTTGTACTTAATACACCTAATGGTATATTTTTTTGTAGAGCTTCAAGTGCGTTGGTTGACACGACAAAATTTGTTGTAATGAGTAGCCAGAAAAATCCAGAAATGAGGCACTTCATCTGTTACAAAAAAGAACAGGCAATTTAGTAACATTAAATATTATGTGTACAAATCTGCTTAAGTGTGCATAACATTAACGAATGTTATCCGCTAAATTATCGAAGAAACCTACTAAATGTTAGCTTGTATACCAAAAGTTATTTTGTATAATTACGCTATTAACTTCTTCGTTGATTATTAAGATGTGGTGACTTGACTGTTTTATAATTCAAATGTTATCAAATTTAAATATATTGGATAAAATACTGAACATTTTAAAAGTAATATGAATATAAATATTTAAGATTTACTTTAAACATAAGGTTTTAAAATTATAAAATGAGATGGTAATTTATTCAAATGGATATTTATAAAATTATATTTTCATTTACTAAAATTCGAAAAAATTTTCAAGTTTTTTCTAATTAAAGTACTGGAGTTAAATAAAACAATAACAATAATATTATTAAATTTTGTAATTGTTCAACTTACAGTTTTAAAAGTACTTATGAAGGTTAATTAAAATCGGTGAAATTGTTGTGGTATATTTTACTTTTTCATGAAAGTTTATTATCTTATTCAAATATAAATGCATGTTTTATAGTAATCTGTTATATTCAATGCAGATTTTTACAAAACTGTTCTTTTTAAAGTACAACAGAAATGTCTAACGAAATTATTGATGTGTTATGAAAAATACATCGTACATGCTACTTTTGCAAGCCTCGATAAATTCTCATACATAATCAATAATTATAAAGTGTAAAAATATAAACAGTAAAAACATTGAATTACTTATTACAGTCCAACCTCTCAGACCATGTTGGTCTACAATTCTGATTAATGATTCAATTTTTAAAAAATTATATGGTACAGTAAAAAGTAAATAGTTTTTTTTTATTTTAAAGTCATTATCTTTATTAATAACAATAAAATTATGCTCATTCCTCTGACAACGCTCAATATGGAGCAAAAGAATATATGAGAGGACTAAAGTCGCAAACGACCATAAGATAGGATAAATAACACTTTTAATAGGTACATATTTTTACAATTTTCAAATGTTTTTTAATTAAAAAATATTTTATTGCATTCTATTAACTAATCCGTATATTGTTGCGATGAAGGCGTAGTCGCTGCAAGTTCCTCGTTAATTTTCTCAGCCGGTTTCGAAGCAGGTAATCCGTCTTTCGGGAAGACATACTCTTCGTGCTGTTGCGTTGCTCCAAATAGACTGAAATCTTTAGGGCTAGTATCTTCAAAACTTAAATGATCTTCAAACATCTTATGATGATGACCATGTCCTTTGTGATGGTGCTCGAAATGTTCGTGGTCATGATGTTGGTGATGGCCGTGATGGTGGCCATGATGGTCATGGTGCTTATGATGATGATGGTGATGATGATCCTGATGGTGACCGTGATGATGTTTGTGTCCGTGATGATGACCGTGATGATGCTTATGTTCTTCATGGTGATGATGGTCATGATGATGTTTATGGTCTTGATGATGGTGGTGACCATGTTTGTGGTCATGATGATGCCCATGCTTGTGTCCATGGTGATGGCCATGTTTGTGGTCGTGATCATGTTTATGATGTTGATGGTGATGGTGGCCATGATGGTGGTCATGTCCATGCTTATGATGGTGGTCTTCATGGTGGTCATGGTGATGCTCATGACCATGATGATGATGATGGTCTTGATGATGACCATGTTTATGATCATGGTGATGTCCGTGATGATGTCCATGGTGATGACCATGCTTATGATCATGATGATGACCATGCTTATGATCGTGATGATGGCCATGTTTATGTTCATGACCATGGTGATGATGTTGGTCATGTTTATGTTCATGATGATGGTGTCCATGATGCTCATGTCCATGATGCTCATGATGTTCCTCTTTCTCTTTGTGTTCATGATGATGATGATGATCATTTTTATGGTGATGATTGTGGTGATGATGATGCTCGTTATGATGGTCGTGTTTATGATGGTGATGATGTTTTCCATGATGTTTATGTTCTTCGTGATGTTCATGTTTTGAAGTATGATGGTGATGATGTCCATGATGATGTTCCTCATGATGCTTATGATGATGATCTTCATGATGGTCGTGTTTATGTTCATGTTTGTGCCCGTGATGTTCATGATGGTGGTGTTTATGATCATTATGATGATGGTGATGATTTTTATGATGTTCGTGATGATCACTATGGTGGTGTTCGTGATGCTTATGTTCTTCATGATGGTCATGTTTACCGTGGTGATGATGGCCATGATGTTCGTGATGACCGTGATGATGTTTATGCTTATGGTCTTCATGATGCTTGTGATGATGATCATGCTTATGATCATGATGATGACCATGATGGTGGCCATGTTTCTCATCATGTTTATGTTTATGATGATGTCCATGGTGATGTTTATGATCGCTATGGTGATGACCATGATGATGACCAATATGCGAACTATGGTCTCCATAACTTTGAAGATATGTTGCACTATGAGCATTATCTCCTACCGGGCGTGTTTCAAACGGCGACTTGAACTTTGGCATCGGAGGAAATGTACCTATGGAAGGTTCATTATGCCTTTTTATATTATTTTGGCCATTAGGTTTTTGTGGCTTACGATTGTTAGGGGCATTTTGTAAATTCAAATTATTTCCATAATTTTGTCTACCCTCTAGTTGGCGCTTTTCCAGAGTATGCTGCGTATCTAATGGTATTGGTTCTGTTGTACTTGTAATATTTAACGGTATTTGATTATTTTGTCCGATTGTATCTAGAGAACTATTGTTTTGGAGACCTTGAAGTACACTAGCTGATTCGACAATTTGTGCCGATATAAACAGCCACGCAAGCCCAGATATGAGGCACTTCATCTGTCAGAAAAAAGGACGAAAATTAGTGTTAATCAAGTATTGTACATTTTGATAAATAGAAACAAGTCAGATATTTTAATACGTATTCTGTATGAATATTTCGTAGAAACTTACGAAATATTTGCTTGTATAAGAAAAGTTCATTTTACAATTATACCAATTGCTTCCTTAAATGTAAAAATTCGTTATGCTATTTCTAATTTGTAACGAATAGATTTATGTAAATATTATATATTTATATATTTTGAATTAGTAAATTGTAGTTACCATATATTAAGTATTTATAGTTTTATATACAAAAGAAGAAAAGAAAAATTATATCTTATAGATTATAATACTGTACAATTCTTCTTCAGCTATAATTCCAATATCAAATATATTTTCATAGATTTAATTTTTAAATATAATTATACGAATGTTGTTAGTTTTTGCATTTGCAAGTCCAAATATTAATCGACAAACGGTCATTTTATTACCTTATTAAAAATATAATTATTTTACCAGATGCTTTAACCTCTTTTTACATTTGAATACATATATATTCACACTTTTAAATTGTTATTGTGACGTCATTAACAAAATAAAATAAAGATAATAGATAAGACTAGTTTCCATAGAAATATTTAATTAATTTTTTATAAACCAAAACAGATTATTAATTTTACAATTTCCATTCTACAACAAAAACTATATTATTTAAAAGATAATAATGAACTAGAAAACCTAAAAATATTATTTTGTAAGAGTTCAGTGGACTAAAAGATTGCATCTAAGTTTATGTAAGTAAAGTTATTAGCATTTTTAACTTTTTTTTATATATTTTTGCATTTTCTATATTTTTATTTTTTTGCTTACATATCTGTATCATGGTATCGAATTTTTTTATTGTATCTGCGTGTATATTATGCATTCTTATAGTTGATTAACATTATATTTAAAAAAAAATTAATTCTTTTCTATTAGAAATAGGTGTGTGTCTGAAGAGATCAAGCATTAATTTTTCCTACAAAAACAAGTTCTCGCCACAGGCAGCACCTTGGATAAATATAGAAGTTAATCGAAGAACCAATTCTATGTATATGTATATATTGAAATGATATTTTTTGTATTCTAAAATCAAGAATAAACTCTGAAACCCTTAACCACGTGGATAGAAAAGACGCTAGCAAATTAATAATTTGAAGTTTTTTCTTGAAAATATAGTATAAATATTAAGTTACCCCTAGCATTTTGCAAACAAATATTTTGTATTGTTTGGCGTCGTTCTAACATGCTGCCTTATAATGTGAATTGACAACGCGGACCTACGGTGTGTTTGTTAACAAAGCACATGCGATTTTTACAGTGGTGCTTGTCTTTATTGTCAGATGCTAGAGATCGAACCCGAAACCAATGAATTACGATCCCATCGTTCTATACAATGAACCACCGTAGATCCCTTACATAACAAAATTAATAGTATTCTTTTAAAAATAAGTTTGCTATATTGAGAAATTATTCATTAGTAAAATGAATTAGGTAATTGAAAAAATGAATAATAAATCAAAACAATTAAAACAAGCATACGAAATTGATAAAAAATACTATTAAATTTCGCTTTCAGTTTGCTTTCTAAAATACTACGTTTATTTTATCATAGTAAGATTTCATAACCACTGGAACAAATGATTAATATAACCATTATAGTCAAGTTCTAAAAATTTCTTTATATCCTTTGAAAATAAAGAAACTTAGTTTCGTCAAATTCCAAGAAATTCAAATTTCAACTTGATCACATGATGTAAAATCACTCATATAAGAGTTATTCTTTAGAATTCTCAGTACAAATACAATTGCTATTTAGTTTCTTCACTAGGCATATCGTTGAACCAAGGTTTATGTAATAATTTTGTTCCGCTGTTCTATAATCTTAAATTTTTATAAGTGTAAACTACCAATTATTTTGACAAGAAAAATTGGTAAGATGAGTGTGCTAAATAATGACCGGTTAAATTTGATGTATGATCATCTTACATGAAATAAAGTACCGAATATTGCAACATTGTAAAATAACTGAAAAAATTATAGTGAAAACAAAAATCTATTAGTGTTTTTGACACATCCAAATTGTATCAATATTTATATTTTAGTAGAACGTGGAATATGATACTATTTTGAGACTACCTTGTGCTTATGTAAGGCCCGGCTCAATGAGGTGCCTCGTCAAGAGGCCAAATAGCAGCAGATTCTAAAATATTTTAATGCTATAATTCTACAGAATTGTTTTGTATATTATTATTCATATTTGTAATTTACAGTGAAGCCTCAAAAATCGTCTACTTGACAATTGTCAAATTTCTGGAATCGCCCACACTTATGAGTTGAAAACTATTTACATATTTAAAGGTGCATACACATAATTTGCAGATAGTAAACAATATGCTGGTAGAAATCCATGAACCATATATGTAACTGTTTGCTCTATTATAAGTAGACACTAAGTTTTGCTGGAAGAATTACCAAATTAATTTATTCCGCAACAGAGCAGTTTTTGAGACTCCATTGTACTTTATTTTATTAGTATTACCATGCATACAAAATTAAGTATTATACATTATACATATTCTAAATTTATAGTAATAAAATAAGTTTAGTACAACAGTGTATCCCAACAATTCAATATTTGTAAATATAACATATTATTCCTGCTGTATTAATTAAGAATGTCGCATTATAATTATTAATCGCATTAAAATGAATTTTCGAAAACTTTAAATAAGTGCAATGATATTTTATTAATGATAGATTTACTTATTTTATTTCAGGTTTTTATTTATTAATTTTTAATACTTAAAAAACTTTAGTTTTTAGTCTATATTTCTATAAATATACATGACTAAAGCAATTTTTTTCTAAATAAAATTTGCTTTAAAAAAATAAACAACGAAATAGGTAGAACGAATTTCAATATTTAGATTTTTTATTAGAAATATAAATGATTAAATACAATAAAAAAGAAGTTAAGTTTGTTAAAATACAAACATTAAATCCTAATTAAATATGTAATTTAACTTGATCATTCATTTGTTGCTATATGTTTTATATTTTATTAGAGAGTTACTTCATTTTTCACTTGCTACTGTTAATTTAGAAGCTTTTATAATAACAAAATTTCAATTAATTTTTCTAGTATATGGTACTGTAGGAAAAAATCGCTTTATAACTAAAACTTGTTTCTTTTATTTTAAAAAAGGGTGTAAATTTTTTACAATTCTTGTACATTGCATAAGTAAAAAATATAAACTATCAGACTAATTTAATCATAAATGGTTTTGTTGGTGTGGTAGTCACTGGAACTTCTTGATTAACTTTATCTGATCCTGCAGTTGCCAGTCCATCTTCGGGAAAAGCATACTCTTCGTGTATTTTTGAAGCTCCAAAGTCATGGTGTTTACTCTCGAAATGATGTTCATGATGATGACCCTCAAAAACTGCATGGTGATGACCATGCTCATGTTTATTGTGATGATGATGCCCGTGATGATGGTGATGATCTTCATGATGCTTATGATGATTATCGTGATGGTGTTCATGTTTGTGTCCATGATCCTCGTGATGTTTGTGGTGATGTCCATGTTTGTTATGTTCATGATGGTCATGATGATGCTTATGATCATGATCGTGCTTATGTCCTTGGTGATGGTCATGCTTGTGTTTATGATCATGATGATGGCCATGCTTATGATCATGGTGATTATGATGATGATGCCCGTGGTGATGTCCATGATGATGCCCATGTTCATGTTCATGCTTATGGTCGTGACCATGCTTATGATGGTGACCATGATGGTGGCCATGATGGTGGCCATGATGATGTCCATGTTTATGGTCGTGTCCATGTTTATGATGATGGTCATGATGATGGCCGTGTTTATGGTCTTGATGATGGCCATGTTTATGATGATGGTGGTGACCGTGCTTGTGGTCATGACCATGTTTATGATGATGGTCTTGATGATGGCCATGATGATGCTCATGACCGTGATGATGATGGTGATCATGTCCATGATCA
The DNA here is from genome assembly GCA_900490025.1 of Megastigmus dorsalis. Lineage (NCBI taxonomy): Eukaryota > Metazoa > Arthropoda > Insecta > Hymenoptera > Megastigmidae > Megastigmus > Megastigmus dorsalis. The sequence goes on along the minus strand of UELU01138442.1, from coordinate 63,867 downwards.
TGATGATGGCCATGCTTATGACCGTGATGGTGGTCACCTTTATGTTCGTGTCCGTGATGATGATGATGGGTTTCAGTTTCTTTATGAGCGTGATGGTGATGGTGTTCATTATTATGATGGTGATCATGATGATGGTGATGCTCATTGTGATGAGAATGTTTATGGTGATGGTGATGTTCTCCTTCATGTTTATGCTCTTCATGATGCTTATGATGTGAATGATGGTGGTGCCCATGTTTATGATGATGATGTTCATGATGATCGTGTTTATGATCATGTTTATTGTGGTGCTCTTCATGGTGATGATGATCGTGGTCATGTTTATTGTGGTGATGGTGATGATGACCATGTTTATGGTCTTCATGGTGATGATGACCATGTTTGTGATGATGACCATGCTTATGGTGATGTTCATGATCATTCTTATGATCTTCATGATGGTGGTGGCCGTGCTTGTGATCATGGCCGTGGTGATGTTTATGTCCATGATGATGATGATGACCATGATCGTGACCATGATGATTATGGTGATCATGGCCATGCTTATGGCCATGATGATGGCCATGATGATGATCATGGTGATGCCCATGATGATGTCCGTGATGATGGTGGGATGAAGCAGAGTGTAAGCTATCTAAACTAACTCGTTTTTCGATGGCCGTACTAGCTGCAATTGCGGCACCAATTTTAGTATATGCATCAGTGCCAGGTTCATTTTGGTTATTTTTATCTTTCGGCTGCTGAGAGCTAAACGGGTTTGGAGGGTGAACTTGGCGCTTTTGATGTACATGTGCATTTTGCTCTACGTTTTGGGTTGTAGGTGTTACACTTAATGGTGATTTTGTGTCCACTTCAAGAGGATTTGTGGATTTATTTTGTGCCGGAACTGCAAATGCATTAATTGGTTGGGCAAATTGGGTCGTAATAAACAGCCATAATAACCCAGAGATGAGATACTTCATCTGTCACAACAAAAAGAACATTGATTATAAACTATTCCTAAGATGTGCACATGTGCTTTCAGTTAAATTGCGGATTGAAAGAAATGTATGTGTTTAAAACTTTTTATATTATCGTTTTAGTTTCGATGAGATTTCAAAATAAAAAGAAACTACGCAAAACTTATTTTAAAACTGTCTTATAGATGTACTATTACAATTTTCTATCCGCATTTTGACTGTGAAAACGATTTTACTTATTGTTCAAAAACTTATTAAATATTAGCTTTTATACGAAAAGTTCATTTTTCATTTTTTTTAAAAATTCGATTGAATATTCATAAGCAATGATTACCATTGAAAAATATGATGATATATGAGATACGTTTTATATAAATTAGTAAAGTATGTTCCTCGCATGAGATATCTTTCTAATTTGAGTATCACACGAGTAACAACGTATTTGTCCTTAATGTTATGATCTCGTTATCGTGTAGTTTATACAAAATGTTTCTGAATATAATTAAGAAAAAGTTCTGATAACTTAAACGTATATAATATAAGTTTTTATACTCTCTGGGATCATTATTGGTACCACTATAAAAAAAACGTGGTATAAAAATTTTCTGTTTAGTCATCACATCTAAAACATGTACCTATAAAGCTTAATCTTATTTTAAGTAATATATTTCAATAGGATTCTTATCAAAGTAAAGTCTTTGTTATGGACATAATTGTCATGTATAATGTTTACCAAACAATTTTGTGTCCATACTAATTACATTTTCCTTCCATGTATACGTTAATCTTAACTCTAGATATAGTTTATAAATTTAGGTATACAGAATATATGTAAAATCTGTGAACTTTTGATAAAGGACATTGCATACTTTGATTTGTATGTATGCAGAATCGATAAATATCGCAGATATACAGTAGCAAGATCACTAATCATTTGTAAATCTTATATTTTTAAATAAATATAAATAATAAAGTTTCATTCTGATATTTGGTGCCAAAATATTAAGGTACATCTTCTGACTATTTTATCCAAGATCCTATTCATGCAAATTAAAACAAACTTCTCCCATCCAATAGTAGTCGCGTGGTAGATGACAGCTTCATTCTGGGAAAACATTTGAGTCAAGATTTTATGAAGCACAGCTTACACATTAAATGCACTAAGAAATAAACAAAATTTAAAAAGTACAATTAAACAGTAGCAAAAATTTCTACTCACCCTTTTAAAAACCCGTTGATAATTTCCATGACTAGTAGTATAAGTTAAATACAAGATAAACTTCGAAAATTCCTTGTTTAATGAAGAAAATCCTCATAAATTTGCTTTTAAAAATGCATCGAATGACATTTCTTGTCTTGAGATTTCAATAATTTTCACTTTTTATTTTTTCGAATGTACAAAAAAATAAAATGAAAAAGAATATGATATGTATATTTATGACATGTTGAATCTTAATAAAATAAAAATAGCGATGAAAGTCCCAGCCCTTTGGCTACAGAGATTTCACAACCAGATCATAGAAAACAATTCCACCAATAAGATAATTTTAAATTCAAAAGCATATCGCAAAACATTTTTCCAAAAGCCTAATACTTTCGATATTCTCGTGAAAGCCATTATACAAAAACTGCTCAGCTCCAACGAAACTGAAAATCCTCTCTGCGCCCCTATACAGCAGGCCAGATTGAACCGTTCCACAACTTGGCATCTCTCTTTCTCGGCATACAGTTCCGTACAAAGCGCACCCACACTCGCGCAATATAATCCTCCACGGAGAGCAGAGAGCAGAGAGCAGAGAGCCGAAAGCGCGCGACATCGCACTGTCACTCCGCTAAGTAGAAAACGATCTCGGCGAGCAATACGCGCGATCATTTTCGAGTCACGACTTAGCCTGTAGCGGCGCGAACGTGACGATGCAGCCATTTATGCTGCCATTGCTGCCGCTGCTGCTCCCTTGTTCCTCCGTTATATTGGGCTCTGGCTATATATGTATATATGTGTGTGTGTGTGTGTGCGCGCGCACACAAATATAGGTGCACGCTCGAGGGAGAGAAGAACGGCTAGATAGAGCTGGGCTGCAGGTTATATCAAGGGGCCACAACCTGCTGCTGCTCGCGGTGAAAGGAATGAAAACGATTTGTGACGTCACTCGCACACGCGCAGGGATTATATAGGCTGCTGTCGCTGCTTCTGCTGCTGCTGCTGCTGCTGCTACTGCTCTTCTAGCGCTATGGCGAACGACATTAGAAGGCGGCACGGAATATCGCTCGGAATATCGCTTCTGCCGATGCTGTTGGCGTTTTTGTTTTTTCGCGCTGTACGAGAGGGCTTCGCTAGATTTTGTAATGAGATTAGCTGTATTCGATGGCCTGGTGGAATGCACGTATGATGATGTATGAATAGAGGGGTAAGGTGGATGATTGATGAGATCGAGATGGTTTTCAAGGTGAGGCTTGCGAGGCAGACATTCGGAACACTTGGATGCTGCATTTTCTATGAGAGTTATTGAACGGATTTTTTATCTCTTTGGATGACGCAATTGCAGACTCGCGCTTTCCGAGAGGCAAATTTCATTGCAACGCTTTAGTTTGCTTGAACATTTTATCATGGTTATCAGTGTTCGAGACGATCTATTGTCGTTCGCAGATATAAATATAGTTCCTGTTACTTCTGCTTTGAAGGTGATGGTAAAAGTGTAACCCACATTGGATTGACTATCAATTTGAAAAACAAAATAATTAAGTACACACACACAGTCACAAAAATATAGGGACGATTATTGTTTGCCATACTCACGGATCGCTGCAAGAGACAATGAAACAAAGGAACTGTTCCTTACCTGAAACAAAAATGAAAGTGCACAGTTAATAAAATGGCATATTTATATTTCAAGTTTGAGATATTGAAAAAATACTTTTATACATAAATTATATGAGGGTATAATATACTTTTCTAACAATGAAAGATATCAATTATTTAAATTAATAAAATTAATAAAATTAATAAAATTGGATATTGCAATATATGTGAATTAGTCACACGATGGGCTAACCCAAGCATACTTTCTACCTAAGAGTCTAGAATTGAAAAAAAAAATTGCATAATCAGACACTTTATTAATAGCTAAACTTATAGTTTATAGCGATGATTTTCATACGGAACAAAAGTGGCGAATGACAAGAAAACTGACGAGACGTGCGTGTCGCAATAAAGAAAAATAAGTTCAAGCGTCCGTTATAGTGCTCTCATCCTGTCCACCTCCCGTCCTTTGTTCGAAACCACGCGCTCGCAAGCGTATACATCAGATCCGCCGAAAGGATATACACTGCAGATTTCCGACGCCGCCCTGTCCTTTACGCGTCAGAGACTTCGAATGTGCGTATTCAATCAGCTCTTAGACGAGAAAAATACGGACCAGAGTGACTGTGAAACCGAATAAATGAGTCAGCGCGAAATAGTGATACGCACTTTTACATCGGGCTCTTCTGCGCGCAATTTATACGTATGGAAATGGAAGACTCAATTATGAGATTCAAAAGTTGGCATACCTGTTATTAATCATCTTCTGGATAGCGCTTAATTGCACGGCTGGTCGACAAAAATGTTAAAAGTGTTCGTTTCAACTTGTTTTTTTTTTAAACTCCATTTGCCACAGCAGTTATGTAAAGATATTTTTCTAGTCTTTTATACCTTGCAATTATCGCCGTCGCTGAGCGAAGAGTTTTCGTTGTACAAAATCAGATTTATGTGGAACAAAAAGGAAAAATGTGTTTTATCTTCGTGTGAGTAAGGTACAGGAAATATAATTGCATCGCACAAAGATGTCAAGTAAGCGCATACTGAAACATCGACATTTTTTCATCGATGATTTCAAAATTTTATGTATAAAGACACCACTACAAAGAACCAAAAAAAAAAGTGGCCGAAAATGCAGTAATTATCTTAAATTTTAAAGTTATTTAAGAAATCGTAAACGAGACATGCGATACTCCGACCACGCGATCGTTTTGCACATCTCACTCGCGTGACATCTAAATTTAGTTCACAATTCAATTTCATTCTCCATACTTGAAAACTCAACTCTGGCAAGGCTCGTCCCTTTTTTCCCCGTCCGCTTAAGCGCATTCCCCAAAGTAAAAAATGAAAAAGAGTCGCGTCACTCGTCCATAAACCAGCCCATAACCATAAAATTAGGTTAATAACGAACGGTTCGTCCACCCATAACAAAAAAGAAAAGAACAAGCGCGCGGCACCACCTTAAAAGCATCCTCTCCCAAGAAAGGAATAAAAAAAAACCGTAGCTTAAAAGCATCCTCGAACGAAGAAGAAAGCGAAAGAGGAAGAACAAAAAAAAAACACGCGAAGAAAACGGCTTGCAACGCCAAAGAGTACATAAGCGTTTCAGTGCCCAGTCCTCTGCCCTCTTAACCCCACGCGTTTGCAAAGGGGGCCTGAGATAACGGTTCGTCGTCCGGAAAGAGACACACACACGCGCGCGCGCGCGCGCACACGTTCGCGTGTGCACATTCGCCTTCGGGGGGCCTTTGTCGAGTAGTCCGGCCGTTACGCAAGATCGGCCCGGTGAGATTGGCAGAAGGTGGGGGAGGGGAAGAAGGGAGCTACCGGCTATAATACGTGTGTGCGACCGAGGAGAAGAAAGTAGGTGACGAGAGCGAACGACGGAGATGAGAAAATCGAGATATTGCGATCGCGAGGACCCGCAAGACAATTCGTTATACGAACGTTCCGGAGATGGCTTGTTTTTGTTTTCCCTGCGCCTTGTCCGGTATATATAGTAGTTAGGCCCTCGCCTGCGTGGGCTGCGATGTATGGCTTAATTAAGCTTATATAGAGTCTCTCGTGCAAGTGCTTGGCTATGGGACGCTGTTCCGCGGTGCAGTAGACTTTCTTTTTTAGATTTAAGCGAGGAGGTGTAGCGTGAATTGGACCAGCTTCATTTGCTGGATGCTCAAGTGTAGTTTTGAAACTCGATACGAAGCGATGAGTTGCATAATGTCAGAATTGCGGTCATTAATCAACGCTCGATATAGTTCAATCTATAAATATTCTATTTTTGATTTTGAATGACCTATAAAAGTAGCACTATTTATTTTAGCTTAATTTGAGTTTGAGTATGACAATAATAAGGCAAATAAGACAAAAAATGACCCGACATACCCTTAATTAATAAAAACTACACTTTAGGTTGCCTAACCTTGCAAATTTTCATCGCGCACTAGTTACAGGTCAAACAAATTGTACACAAATGTAGTTAACAGCTCACTCAAAGAACCCGTTACCATTTTTGCAGCGCACAAGCTGGTGACATTGATTTCCCAGAATCGTGAATTAACGGGGCGACAAAAAGGTTCCATGCACTCTCGCGCTAACGAGTAAGTGGAACGAATCGATACGTCAACGTTATATTCCTCCATTAATCGAGTTGTCCGAATTAATCCGTCGAACATAATAACGTTGCCGTCGTCTTTCTCTCCCCCCCCTACTGTGTTGAGAAAATTCCGGTTGATAACAAAATTTCAATCGTGACGTAGTTGGAATCGCGGCAGCTAATCCCAGAGAGAGAGAGAGAAACGCCTCCCGCGGTGTTTTGACACTAACGAAGTCCGGTTCTCGCAGTGCGCGGGTTGCTTCGTACATGCGCGCAATTAAATCGCGTATCAAAATTACGAGCCTTTAATGAGCGCCGTATCACCGACTCAGCTCATATGAGTTATTACTTAATACAAGTCCGATTGCAAGATTTATTGCAGTTTAATGAGTTAATATACGTTGCCGATTGGCAGATGAAAAGAGGTAACAAACGTTCAGGTGACTCGTTGGCGAAAGGACTTGATTTTTTAAATATGCGTATGCGTACAAACGCTTTACTTAAAAACTCTGTAATCTTTAATAACTCACGCAGATGTGTGTATTTAAGACTTTAAAAACGCGTGACGATTATGTGCAAGAAGTACTTTTATAGAAGCTTTAGCGAAAAAATGTTATTTATAAGGCGGCAAGAATATTATATTCGTAAATTGGTAAGAACTGCAGCGAAGCAGGATTATTATTCCATGGTGTGCGGGAGTATAAATTCGAGCGTCAAATCTGTAGATAATTGTAAAATAAATCATAAAACCGGTAATTAAAGTCATACATCACAATGCTTTCATAAATAAAAAGAGATAATTATTTTAATAAGGCTCGCGACGCGGAGCCGCCTGCACACGACAGTGAAATTACACACGTGCGCGCGCGCAAAGAAAACCCGATTATTATAGTTATTTAAATTAATTCTGCGCGCGTATATAATATATAATCGCTTACAAAAATTGATATTCTCAATATACCCGGCCGCTTAATTAACTTATCCCGCTCAACTCGCGGGCCCGTTAAAAACAGCATAAGCATTATTTTAATTTCGCCAAGACAAAAAAAAATCGGCCGCTTCGTAAAACAAAATTACACCCGTATAGGAGTGCTGCGCGCGATAACCAATGATAAAAACGCTCCCGCGCAATTTCCCAATGCGAATTGGCGTTCGTCTATATATATATACGCCTGGAAAAAAAAGCGGTGAAGTTACAAGCTCGATCGTGACATTTTACGCGCATAACACACGCGCGCGTCTTTTATTATGGGACGCGTCGGTGGCGCGTCGTGCTCGAGAGAGAGAGAGAGATGCTTTAAGAGCCTGTGCGTATATATATAGGTATGCGCAACTGAAAGTGAAATACCGCGTGCGCGAGGAACGTGAGATAGCGCGTGTGAAACGCCATCCGCATGTGACTAATAAACTGCGAGGGTACAAAAGGAGCCGCGTGCGTCAACCATATATATATATACACACAGATCGCGTCGTTTTACAGGCTCTGGGTCAACGGAGATAAACGCAAAGTGTTGAACGGGAACCTGTGAATTCTGAAGAGACGGTCATCGAGGAAAAGGAATGAACGGCTACTCGATTCTATTTTATCGACGCCTCTATAGGTAATTGTGCCCGTAAATGAATAAAAAAAAGTTAGCCTTGATACTAAAATTACAGCTCAGAGGTCGCCTTCGTTGCGAAAAAAATCTATTTTCAATTTCAAGCTAAAATTAAATTTCCCGACATTTACCGTATAGCCTTAGAGCCAGTTATTTTTTCAAGCCACTCGTCATACGTTTCAACGTTAATTAATTGTAAAGTACTGAAAAAAAATGAGCTTCCGATCAAATTATCCGGAGATACTCGACAAGGATAATATACAACCTATATATAGAGCATATCCGTGCATATAACGACCATCGTCGCGATCATCTTCGTGACCATATCGAGAGTATGCAGTACAGGGCGTTAAAAACGTCAGAGTCGAGAACGACTCTCTTTTTACTACAGAGCTCCTTTGCGCATGTGTTGGAGTGTATGTATGTATGCGCTCATACATACATCCACTCCTTACAGCCAAGTGATTATCTCTCGGATCGCGTGTATAATTGACGGTCTCTTCGTGGCGCCGAGTCGCGATCTCATAACCTCCTCCCGGCTACTGCCGCAGTCGATTCGCGCAATGATATGCCGGCGGCCTGGATGAAAGCGGAGAACGGAAAGGAAAATGTGTGTATTCTGTATGTGCCTTTTCCACTGAAATTCATGATATGGATACTTTGGAATATGACGCGACGATTGAATTGTTGTTTGAATTAGATATTGACATGACTCGTTTGCATACTGATGCAGCGTAAGATCATTTATTTTGCATTTCAAAGCTCTAATCGTAACTTGTGCAGATAGTATTCTCAATGCTGAATGTATATGTAAGGCTTGTAAATACGATTATCCGCTTTAATTGTAAAGTACTTAGAAATCATTTGAGCTAAGCGACACCTCCGCTGAAATCCACATGCCGATCTTCATTTATCACACGCATGAATCTCGTGTCCGACTCGTGCCATATATTCACAAATGAAAACAAACAAAAGTCCAGAGAGTCATTGGGTGAGTATATAGCCGCGGAATACCGTAAACGTCAAAACAAAAGAAACCCATCAGTAGTCACGAGTGTGTACTCCCTCAACACACATTCACAAGTTTTGGCCGTACAAAGTGGCACAGCGAGGAGGAGAGGACTGAAATCTGCAAGAGAGCCTTCTAAGCCTGCAGAGACTCAAGTTCCGGGTCCAAGTTCTCTCTCCCAGATCGACCGCCCGAGGCGACTCAAAAACACACACATACCCTGAGCTCGCGCACTCGCACACAGACACAAAACCGCGAGATTACACACATGCACGTCTCGGGAGAGAAAGAGAGAGAGAGAGAGAGAGAGAGAGAGACGCTGACCTGAAAACGACCCGGTGTGCGCCGCTACCGCCGCGTGACATCGTTTACCAAAGACAGAAGCGAGAACCGGATCGCCAGCAGCAGCACGAAAAGAGAGGAGTTATACCGAAACTGTAACGTACGTATACACAAAGATCTGCACGCGAAATGCGGGACTGAGAAGGGAGCGAATAGATGCTGGAGGATATACGCGAGAGAGACTGTAAAGTGTGACACGATGGGCACGTCGATACACACACACACACACGTACACGTACGAGTTACGCTGAAGTAGTCAACGGGTGTTATGTGTCGTGCGCGTTTCGTTTCGTATACACGCGAGAGCTGCTCTCTCTCCTCTCTCTCTATCTCGCTCCGCGATGTGCAGATGGAATTCTAGATGGTGTGTATATGCTGGCGCGACGCTGATTTGTGGATCCCTATCGTTAACGTGTTAAGCGATGAGTTTTGTTTTTTTGCTCGAGACTGTGCAGACCTGTCGAATACGTTGTCGTGTGTGCCGTATGATTTACAGTGGTGAAAGATGGAATTGATAAGGCAACGCGTGAATATTCGCACGCGCAAAATCGTGTTATGAAAATAAAGAGAGAAGAATAGTTGAGTATCCTGGAATATTTATTGTTGCGTTATAAAGGTGAGCTTTACCAGCCGCGATGCTGAGAAAACTTGCATCGCACCGCCGCGAGAGCAGCTTATTCAAGTGTCAGCTAGACTTATAGCCACCGTGGTAAACGTTTCTCCGTATATTTTCCGTCCGTTCGATTGTTTAAAATTGAGCTACCTATTATTCAAGTGAAAGATTTGGGTCAAAAAACACCATTTCTGCGAATACCCTATTGCTCGAAATTAAATAATTTCGCTTGATTGTTCTTTAGGCTCTGCGGACTTCTTTGGAATTCCACTTGGACTACAAGTGTCATTGCACTTAAGCAAGTATTTGATGCAATTTTCTAAAAGTCAGAAAAAGACCAGTTTTCTCCATTAACACCATTCCTAAGTTGTCCACTGCAAAAACCTGATCGGATCAAATTAAATCAAGAGCTACTTTTCTTTCGAAGCTTTTTCCAAGTCGAATGTGTGTTAAAGCTGCAGATGTGAAATAATTTCAATCACTTTCTATACAAGGCCATGGTTGTTGCGTATTTTAATATAATCTTTATCAAAAGTAAAGTTAATTTACAAAAATATTTCATAAAATTAGCGATTAAACATACATTTTGTTTTGCACCAGCATAGTTTTGATTTTACAGGTCGCTCGATATTTCCAACACGAGATAAATACCTACTTCTCAATATCAAAACAATTTTCATCTCCACTGTGTCATGATAAACGTTTATATTACGAAATTCCCTCTCGCAATGCATTAATAGTCCAACTAGAATCCAAAGATTAATAAAAAGCCCTTTAAAACAAGGTCAAATGCATCTCCCCGCCTACAATCACATCCATCGAACGCGCGCGATCTCTTCTGGAAAAGGACACGCATTTCCCCCGCGAGCATCGCGCACGCACGTGACTGCGCCATCAGCCTCTTGACCTTGATTAGGCGGCGATACACAGGATCGGTCTATATATATATCTGCCCTTACCTCGATCTTACCATCGCTGATCGATCGATCGATCGATCTCTTCCAGTCGCATACACACACAAAGCGGGGACAAAAAATCGGCCGGTCGCAATAAGAGATTCACGGGGCAAGCTACTTACAACGGCTGTACATATACACACCCGCTCTCTCTCTCTCTCTCTCTCTCTCTACCTCATTCTCTAGCGTATACTTTCATGTACAAGAGCGTAGGTACGAGTGTAACCCTGAAAGACGGATCTTTAACGATCTCATAAATCACCGGGAGCGAATCGCGCCGATCCGGCTTGATATATGTATATATATACCTATACAGTCTATACTATACTCGCGATCCTTTGCCGTATTTGCACGAACTGGGCGAAAATGTGCGCCAGACGCACACGACGACGATGACGATGATGAGGCGAGCGATCGGTCGGGAGATGAGCAAAAAATCATTTTGTAATCAGTGGCGGCGGCGGCAGCGGCGGCGGGATCGTTATGGGATCGGTGATCTTAGCTCTAGAGGAGATTTATGATTTCTCTTGGCCTATGGGTGGGATTTGTTTTCGGGATCACCAATGGAGAAGGATATACACTCTCTATTTTTTTGCTGTTGTGACGGACTGTTTTGGCGCGCCTCGGGATGATGAGTGCGAAATTGATCGAATACGCTCAAGGTCTTATGACTGATTGCCGATTTTTGCGGCATCCTGCGATAAAATGCTTTTATGTTTTGGATTTTAATTGGTTTTTAAAGACTTTCCAAAACGAAGCTGTAATGAATGCAGAAGTAAACTTTCTTGATGCCACTTTTATTTTTAAGTATTTTTAAAGATCAGCGATAATATTAGTGACGACTGAATGTGAATTATTAAGTGAATGCTATTCAACTTGACGCAATAGCGCACACAATTTTCTTTTTCACCGTGCATAGAGTTCCAGATTATGCTAATAGAGCGTTAAATCAGTGAGGGGATACAATTTCGTAAAGTCAAATACTCAGCGCATAAGTTATCGCGAGATTACAATGAATAATGTGTGTCTGCCGTTATGAAATAACAGAACTTTTTGAAGATATTTATTTGGTAGCGAGTTTATTGCGAAATATCAAAAACGGAGGCACAAATCTCGATAAAAATCAATTCGAATTCAATAAGCCACTTACGAAATGCCGAGCCGCGCGGTCTTCCAAAAGTGCCGCAGACGCATTTTTTGCGCGGTTACTCTTATTACTTTATATCTTCGCGGAGAATCTCACAATGTATCACCGCTTAAAGATACCGTAACGATAATTCCCTTTAGATAGGTTACCTATATATTTCTTTCGCGTATATTTTTTTTGCCTCATCACGGCGGCTGGTATCAAAGCCAAGTTTTTTTGCGGATTAGCTCACCCTTTCAATTTTTAATGGTCTTGTGTACACTCTGCTTTGTTTCTGATTTTTTTTCCTTTCTGTTTTTATACAAGTTATTAAAAAAAACAAAGGTTTACAACTACTTATACATGTATTATTATTTGATTCTGTAAATACATATACTTTTGTTAAGCAGAGAGCACATCTAAATTCAAATTTAGTGTTTTATTTCTTTTAAATTAGTTATTTCGTAGTATTTATAACAGGGGATCTAGCTAAATGTTCTTAAGAATCAAAATATTTATTTCGCATACTTGTGGTAGTTTTTTATGGGCCATAAATGATTTCCGGATTAACTAAATTTTTGATCAACCGCAACAAGAATTTTTATTGCTTCCCCAATTCAGTGACTATACCTCTTCTACACCTCATTAAATTTAATTTTCAAAAAAACTTTCGTTACCGACGTTTCTAAGATCAAATCTATTTCAAAGGATTTTTTTCAAGAATTTAGAGTATGATGTACTTTACGTGGATGCTATCAAAGTACAAGATTTAATGTGTCATTATTATTTTACTACATCATTTTGAATGACTAGCTACAGAGCTAATTCATACAAATCTAAATACAAATCCTCAATCCACGCAATCCCTTCTCGACACCCGCCTTTCTCTCGTCATCCGCGCGTAACTCCGGACACCAAAAACCTCTCCAGCCATGGTATGGCCCAAAACGATCATATACACAGAATCGCAATCGGAAACGCGCGCGTGCGCCGAAAATGGATCTGGTTTAACTTCTCACCCGAAGAAGATTAATAGACTGGCAAATGGCCGTTTATTATCTGCAGCGCGCGAGTCGCATCTGAACTCTCGAAAAACATGTGCGACTGGTCACACCGGTCCCACCGAGAAATCGCGAGAAATGCGCGCTTGTGCTACGGCGCGAGTTTGTAAATATACCGATGAAAATGCACGCGCGCAACTCGCGACGCGCGTAATATGTATAACGCGCACGGACTGTAAATCAAACGAGGAGGTGAGCGAGAGAAAAAAGGAGAAGAGCCGATCGCGGTCTTTTTCTCTTGCAGCGGCTCGTGTTCGGCTCGTGTTAAGAAGCCTCGACGTATATGGCGAGCGAGAATGTTCTGCAGCTTTTTAATGAGACGGTATTTTTATGCCTTGCCGAGTCTCTCGAGGATCCTTTTTTTACCCCCTTAGTTTCGAGGATCAAATTAGCTTTGCGTACTGTGTATGCGCGAGGCCTTTTAACTTTTGAGGGATAATTGAATGGCGTAGAGGATGTGTATTGGCGAAAAACACAATATATATATTATGCATTTATTTTGATTTTCTTTGATTCTATTAGGCGAGTATACATTTAATTTGGATCTGAACTTATTAAGCTAATAAGTTATTGAAATTATATGAACGAAAGATCATTACATTATTTCTTATAAAAATATAGCCGTTCGATCAAAATTCTGTGATCACAAAATTGATATTGCATACATGTCTGTGGAATTCGCTGCATTTTTTTCCCTATAACGTACTCTGCTATTATAAAGAATTTTCTTGCGACGTTTGATAATAAAAATGTATCGGCAATCTGTAATTTTCTGAAATTTAATGATCGAGATTTGCTGAAAATGACATAGGAAGAAGCCTGTAATGGTACATTACACTAAAATTTAATCAATGCACCGGGGAAAAAAATTACCGCTTGTTTACTCGGAATGAAATTTTCAACTTGACTGGATATATACGTCACTCGAAGCATATATGGCTCAGTGCTACATAAGCACAGTATGATGCACTTTACCGTTACTTTCCTTAAACACAACGTTTTTTACGACATAAGAAACGGTTATTTTTACATGACGAATTATTACTCGCTAACACGCCGCATTTCTAATGAGCAATTAGATTAAAGAAACGAAAATTGAATATCTCGGCTGGAAAACAGTGAAAACGATTCATGCGTTCGGGAAAACTTATTAATTAATATTTATGGCACGTTGAATTTCTTATATTTATTGCGCAATCTCGCAATAATGCATATAGCACTGGAAGAAGAAAAAAGAGAAAGAATTACGGCTCGTGTCTCGAAATAAATTTACTACATCCTCAGCTTTTCCACGTATCGATTTTATGTAACCTAGCGATAGATAAAACAAATAAACATACGTTACGTATGAAAATATTATAAATCGTTTTCGGCAAGAGCAATTAATTTACGACCAGAAACGGAAATGCGCGCCAACTTTCTTTATTAAAATTAAAAAAAAGCGTTCAGGCCAACAAATTGCACCTCGGGGACTCTGAAATTGCCTATATTATAGGCAAACAGCCGCGACACGTTTCATAGACCCCGCAACGATTTAATTCCCCACTTTTTAAAAAGCCCCGCGCATATAACAGAACGCACGTGAATTCCGGTCTATACTTACACCGAGTTTCCGGGAAAAACGGTACACACACACGAGGCACAGCGCATGCAGATTTGTCGAAGCCTGAAAACAAACGGATTTGCTAAATGTGTCGCTCGTCGAGGCTCGAACACCGCGGCCAGGCTGAAATACCATGCATCGGACGGCGCGAGCTCGTTAATTGGGAGCAACGGCGCTTTAATGAGCGTCTGCGCTGCGCGAGTCTCTGACTATATATTCGCTCTCTCTCGACTCGCGCTCACGGCGAAAACTAATTAACGGCCGCGAGCGCGACACCCGCGAAATGAAAGATGTCGAAGAGAGAGAGAGAGAGAGAGAGAACAAAAAAGGCTAGAGAGCTCGCGCAGCTTCCGTGCAGAGGGGATCGGAATTGTCGCGAGAGAGAAAGACGTGTGCACCGGCGGGAGATCGAGGTCGATCGCGCGAGCGCGAGATCTCGAGAGAGTGTTCGATAATCCAGGATTCTCGCGGATTCTTTTCACCTCGCGCCATAGAAACGGAGGTAGAATGGATGCGGCGAGGCTTGTCTGGGGGATCGTGTCTAATTTATGACGCAGCTTAATACTGCTTTGATATAGAGTACGGAACTCAGGTACAGAATAGGGAATAACGTGTGATATTGGTTTATCAAAGTTCCATAAGTTTCGATTACATCTGAATTGATAGATTCAGATTTAATTGGATTTTGATGTTTAGCTAAAGTTCAAGTGATACACCTTGAATACTTTATTGGTCTGAGAAAAGCTTTCCTGGCATATTATTTCCGTATACTTTTTGCGATTGTTTAAGATTTTTTTAATGGGTTATTTAAATTTAAAATAGAGAAAAATGGGCTTGAAACGAGGCTTGAAAGGTTGCAGAATTTAGTTAAGTAGATATAGGTACGAATGAGTCAGACGTTGCACCGAAAGGTATAACGTATTATATAATGACAGATATCAGAGCTATAAAATTGAAACGTATTTTAGTAATGTAAGTAGGATTTTAGAGTAAAATATAAAAATTCTTAAGCGCTTTAAATTTAAAAATAGTGAATTCCATTTAGTTTGATTTATGGATTTCTTTGTAAGACCGCGTAAATACGGTAATTACGAGATATATATATTACAACCCGCATTTATTCTATTTTTGATTAGCTTCATTTTAATTTTAATTAGTTTTATAATAGAAAAGATATACCAAGACATGCTGTCCCGTTCAATCCTGGCAATTAATGTCACAAGAAAGAATTGACAGCAAACCGCAAATGTACATTTAACCTTGACATTTTACCCAGATACTTTGACAGACTGTTATTCTCGTGATTAAACAAAAATGTTTAATGAAATCCCATGTAACCCTCTTAATCGATTAAAGCAATCAAAAAGAATCAGAACGGGTTGACGAAGCCAAACTTTCTCAAAGAAATAAAAAATAAAAATATAATTCAATCAATGATCTTAGAGCCAATCGCATCAATCGTACCAATCCTCATCATTCCTCGGCCGCTGTGAAAAAAAACGTGGGAAAAGAAACGAGCCTCTGCCCCTCTAAAAATACACCCTCGATCGTTCGCTCCGAAACCGCGAAATTTGGCAAAAAGCAAAGAAGTGTCCGAGCTCGCAACGGTAGCATCAGCAACAACAGCGGCGGCGGCAGTGGTAGCAGCAGTGCCGCGACGAGGCCATAAATGGCGCGGGCGTCGCTCGCCCCACTTCGCTCGCGCATTACACGCGGCCGCCACGAGGCTTCGGACGAAAATAGGAACACCACCAGCAGCGGGCGTCCGGACGCCGAGCGTCGGTGGTTACGGAGGAGGCGATTTTCGGTCAACGCGGCCGCCTCAACTGCTGCGAATCTCTCCCCCCCGGTCTCTGCACTGATTTTTACACCGAGCGTTACCCGCGCGTTCCGCCTGAGCGCTGCATATTTTTTGTTCGTCCGGTGGCGACGGAAAGCGGGGATTTCGGGAGATTTTCCGGCAACTTTTTGTTTGGAATAGTTTTTTTGTTTACTTGTGCGCCGGGTATTTTTGAGCTGAGATTTCGAGTATTTGTTTTTTTGTAAACTGTTTTCTTCGTTATCAAGAGTTCGCAACATAGTTTTTTATTCAATGAAATTGTTGTATGCACTGCACCGCATTTTAATGTAATACATGATAATACGTGCAATTTGAACATTTTAATTTACAAACAAGCCGTCTACATTACTTACGAGCACCTTCGATTGTGAAAGACTAATTTCCCTGATAATAAAATAAATTAAACGTAGAAAAAGATGAAGACAAATGATGAAAGTAAAATTAATAAAGCTGTATCAGCGATTGCACGTAATATCAGCAAATGCCATAATTTACGTCTTGAGATTTTGAAGAAATACAACTTTTCTCTCTCGTACACGATATATATATCCATAAATTTCAGGTCAGACGCACAGCGGTTACGTAAAGGAAATAAACATACAAAAAGTAACGGCAATAACGCGTGCGCGCATGGCGAGTCTTACACGTACTACGTAACAGCTCAAGCGGCTGCACGTGAAACTCCGCGCTTAAACGCATTTCGGCTTATATATACACACACCTCCTCCTTCTCCCTCGATTATTAAGCGGCCATCGACGTACACTGCACATATTCGTTCGATTCGATCGAGCTGAACAATTTGGTGCATTAGCCGACGATTAATATAACCGGGATTTCCCATTACTTTCACGTTCCCTCGCGTGGCCTCGATAATTGCTCAAATGCGACTCTGCGTATACAACGTCACGTGGATGTAGACGGTCAACGGCATTGTCTACGTACATTCATAAAAACGGAGAGAGAGAGAGAGAGAAAGAGAAAGAGAGAGGTGCATAGCGAAGCTTTGCTGTTCTCGGTTCCGGCGTGATTCGGCAGCTTCTCGTTCTCTCTGTTTGCTTTGGAAATCCATGGCGCGCTTCCTCGTTGCGGTTACGTTTTACGGGTCTCTCTGTCTCTCTCGACTCATCCTCTTCCACTCCGAGGATTTTCGCTTTCGAGCATTTAGAAAGCGATGCAAAAATCTGTTTACAGCCGCCGCCGGCTCTAGTCATCCGAGTCTTGCAGTGACTCTTTTTTTTCTCTCATTGTTTATCTTTTCCTCTTTACCGTTAGGCCAGGAAATTAGTGCTTTGTGTCTCCGTCGTTATGATTTGTGAGTGTAGCTAATTGGATGCACTTTAACATTTATTTTTTACTCACTATGCTGATAATAATTATTTATTTTACATCGTATCAAACTTTTATTTAGACGTTTATCGTAAATATTATTATAATAAACTTTCACAAGACGGCGCTGTGAATTTAAAATAAAATTCTTAGAAAGTTGAAACAAAAATATTTTTATAATAAAAACGTTAAACTGTCGGATCTATAAATATGTAAACTACATTTCATTTGCCAAATCCACACTTTCTCTACATAATGAATTTAGATTTTACAAATAGAAGTATAATAGTGTCAAGAGTACTCAAGCTGTATTCGACTGAGATATTTTCAAAAGCTGCAAACAAGATACTTTATAACATGTACAATATTGTTAACACGCTTTCCAGTAGTATTACGATAAAATCGCGTAAAAGGTAATATATAATGAAAGTAATTTATACGCGTTGCGGTTAAAAAACTGCTGAGGTTCATTGCCGTCTCCAGTCGATGCACTTAAAACTCCCTATTATATTCACGAGAAATTATTCACATTAATCTTGCGGGAGATTATATAACGGCGAGCTCGATGGCAGGGATTCGTATGTATACGAAACTTCACGACATCGTGTTCGACAATTATAACCCAAACTGAGTTTCGACGCGGCGTAAAACCGCGCCCACGCGGCAGACCGCGAGGTAAGGAGGTTTATACTTCGCTTTAAACCTGATAAATTAGAGTTGCGTGCGCCAGCGAGGAGCTTTGCCTCCTTCTTCGGTCACCTGCTGAAGGCAATTTATACGAGGACTGAATGTTGAAAAAGGTATGAGGTGAGTGGATTTTTGGTACTTTTTTACAACCTATTTATTATACGAAAAATAAAATTAATATAAGGTTTATAACAAGTACAATGTTTAAAAATATGCATCGTATCACTTTACAAGAAGAAAGAATTTAGAAACACGGTAGAATAAATTAAGTTTATCTTGTCAAAGAAATGGTAATAGGCAAATGTATCGCATAACTGCATTACAAAGTGTAACAATATCAACGAACGCAGCTGTTACACTATATAGGCTTTTGCGGATTATTCATTCCCTTACGACTTTACTCGCGCCTCGTAAAATTAACAATTGAATTTGAAAGTATTATAAGCTACGGAGGTGTAAACATTTTTCCAGCGAAGGATGCGTTCCTTTTTTTACGCGAATTTCAGATAAGCACTTGGAGAACTTTCTTTTACTTTGTTTTTCTGGGTGAAGCGTAATTTCGATATTCGCGATGGCGTTAACTGACTGGTTATGCTATAAAAACGAAACGTTTTTACAACACATCGCTTGATACGTGGACTATAAATAAAAGTTTACGAGCTTATGTACCGCTATGTGTCGAGGTGATAATAATTTTTAGAAACGTACATCAAAGGTTTATACTTTTGCATTCAGATTTCGCGTTATAAAAGCACATATATATATATATATATATATATATACTCGAAGGTGCAGCTTTCGATCGTTCATCCTTCAAATCCCACAATTTCTATTATGGACACGCGAAAAAATGCCATCGTTAAGATTTCGCTTATTAGAAACGAGCTCGACTCGAATGCGCATTAAGAACGTCGCCGAAGAAGCGAATGCAAATCGCGCAGACTAGGCGATTATCGTTATTAGCGAGCAATTAACACCTACGCGCGTTCAAATCGAAATGATGGACATTACCCACTAGCCTCCAACCTTACAGTCTCCGTAGTATTATAAAAGGAAAAAGGGAAAACACAATCGCGAGTTCCAGAAAGTTCTAGGAATAAACATAATAGAGTCGAGTATCCCACGAAAGGAGAGGAGGGGGGCGATACGAAGGATCAATATAAGAGGAAATCGAAGGAGGTCAAACTCATTTTCCATCCACCCTTCATGCGTTGAGCTAAAGGATTTACCGTTATCGAAGACACAGGCGCGTGGTATCCTAAGTAAGTGTGCGCGCATAGAACGTGTTTCATAAAGCGCGTGAGATTTGAAATGTTATAGACGACGAAGGCGGTGGAATATAATGTGAGAACGAACGTCTAAAAGCGAATAGATCGAGACCGTAATTGCGAGAGCCGAAGAACTATACGAGATAGGGTCAGTGGGATATATGTGTGTGCAGCTGCAGGCGCGTGGGCAGTGGACGACGCGACACGTAATAAAAACGCACGAGCTTTGTTGTCCGGAAGAGAACAGCGACGACGAGCAGCTCGAGCGCGCACGACCAAAGTGTTCCAGGACACAATGCAATTAAGTCCCGGCCCACGTCCGAGTCTCCGATCGTCTCCCGTCTTTCTTTGCAGATTACTCGGTAGCTGCCTATAGCCAGTGTAGCGGCCACGCGACTTCATGCGAAATATAATGACAGTCGCTGTTTGGGCTTATACGCGATCATGGCTAATTTTGATCGGCGCGACGTAAACCGCAGCTTATCTGTTACGATTGTTTTATCGCATATAATTATCTCGCATACTTACAGTTGCTTTTTTTGAACAATACGAAAAAATCAATTGTGTAATAATATTTCTATAATTTGTATTGATAAAACATTTTTTTAGTTCAGATCGATAGTACAATACAAAATAAAGTAGCCGCAATTCATTCCGCGGAAATAAATCGAGGACGAGCGCCCGAGGTTTTCGGTCCTCACAATTTTCTCGCGAGCACTCCAACCCACACACACACAGACGCGCGCGCGCAGTATATTCGAGCGGTGCAATGCACGTTGCAAACGGCGGCTGCAATAAACAACGCGTTATTTTTAGCCGATAAAATCGAATCGCTTGCCGCGGTGCGGCGGGTCATCGTTTATCCTCTAACTCCTTCCCTTCCTCTCACTCTCTTAGCCCCGCGCGGGAGAACAATGCATACACAAGCCCAATGTGCATTATAAAGACCGCCGCTGTCCGAATTTTTTCACCCTCGCCTCCTTTTAAACTCTATACTCTCATCGTTTGCTTTACGACGTCTATAAAAGTTCGGGACTCGATATCTGCTGCAGTGCTTTCACCGTACACCGATGCGGTGCCCCGTATATATAGTCACATGTACACACGTATATATATACACGTGACTATATATGAGGAAAAAGCTTATGGTGTTTTAGTGGCGCGTCCGTGGAACTAGGTTAAGTAGGAATTGTTTGGCTCTGACTTGGTACCGGTGTATCTTTGGCAGCTCTGGCCCTTTTTCTTTATTGCTCGTGGAATATGAAGACGAGCGATATATTTGCCTTTTGGTTGTAGGAGCTGCAGTTGTGCCGCTTCGAAGCTATTCACGTGTTACACTTGTGCGGTATTATACAGACCTAGGCGAATCATTACCTCGTATTTTGAGGAATTGCAATATTTGAGTACCAAAGCCTTCGAGCTAACAGCGCTCGAGCTCTGTAAGTCCCAATTTTCTTCTCAGATGCTTTAAAAAGAATGCGCGAACCCATAATAACCATAGTTCTTAGTTCCACGTTTCATTGCAATAGCTGTCAGCAAGAGTCGTAAGGTGTACACATCGCCGCGGGCATCGTCATCCAGTACCTACACCAGCATTTTCAAAGCCATTACGATATATTTATACTGAATCCACACGACGCCCTCGTACATCCATACTAGCCGTCGCCAATATCAAGAGTACGGCGATAAAATGAAAAACATCGATTCCGTCAATGAGCCACCGCGGCATAATAGCAAATCCATCTAGACTGATCGATGTACAAGGTGGTATCTGTGTGTGCGTGTATTTGCGTGTGCTCTCGGCATATAAGAAACTTCAATGGCTAACATTTTTATTAGCGCCTATAAGATTCTCTCCCCCGTATATGCACACTCGGAGAGAAGATATTAGTTATACACGCGCGGTACCGCAGACTCGGGGGGCATCAATCAGAGTCGCGAGCGAGCGACGCTGCACCTACGCGCCCGTGCGATTATATTCTTCATTGTGCGATACGTGTGTGTGTATATATACATATATATACACACCTTCTCTCTGTCGCGCTCGTCGCCGCGCCGCGCGTTATGCGATTAATGTCACGAGGCGTGGGCAGTCACCGCCGCCGCAGTCGTCCGTTACAATTGCACGACTATATTATATATCTATTATACGAAGCCGATACGTTGACCCTACATATATGCGATTGCTTATGCTTTTAAGGCCGATATATATAAGTGTATACCAGTGTATGCGTAGTCGCGTCTAGCGTCACTTACTCGCGGCGCTCGACTTTTGCCCGCGAAGAATCTCTGTATACTCTGTGCACTTGCGAGGAGTTGCTTTGTTGAGATTTATTCTCGGCTATAGTTGATTTACAATGAAAGTTATGGTTACGCGATTAAATGTGATTTATGGTATGCCTGTCTGCCTATCCAATGCGATGGCTGTAAATTGTTTAAAAAAAAAACCAATGTCGGATTATGTGGGTTTTATCGCGTTTCGTTTGGTTGTAATGATCTGAGAAAGTCGATTTATATTGTTTATAAAAAGGATAAGATTGCGTGCGTTATTTTAAAGGGGAGAGATCTTATTGAGATAACGTTAAATCAATTCACAATCATTTTGCGTATGAATTTATGGAACACCTATACTTTTCCATACACAAGTTACTGAGCTCTGTATAAAGATCATCCGATAAAGTTATCAGTTAATAAGCAGACAGAGAGAAAAAAAATATAGATTGATCGATTTCGACAGCAGGAAAATTAATTATCGGAGCAACAAGCTCTCTAGAACTTTAAGATTTTCAAAATGGAAAAAAGCAAATTCGCTGCAGCGCGCCTCAGACAATTCCTACGTACACGCTTCACCGTCTTCGTGTTTTTCATCTTTAACGGCGAGACTCGTCTTATATCCCTCTCTCCTCCGTATAATACATTATGTCTCGAAGTCTGCGCTCGACTGCAGTACCTCGAGTCGCGCGACTTTCTCTTTTCGCGACGAACACGTGTTTTCCGCGTTAAATCATCTCGTAATCGAGTGTGCCACCAAACGGAGTCTGCCCCCCCTCCTTCCCGTTTACAATCGGCGCATTCAATTGAAACGCCGACTTATAAACCGAAAGTGTGACTTGTTCGTCGCGAGTGAGAGAGCGAGAAAGAGGAGAGAGAAAGAGAGAGAAATTAGCATTTTTATACCGATAAAACGAGCGCGCGCGAGGCGCGTATTACCTACTCGATCATTCATTTTCGCCGTCTCGAGGACGTGTGCGCGCGCGCTTTATTTTCCCGCTCGCCACGGCAGTCGCTTCGATATAACTGCAACTGTTTGGTGTCAGGATTTATGTGGGAAACGTGTCGAGTGCCACTATTCAACGAAACCTGATATCGATGTATACATTTTTTTAATGAGAAATCGAATGTTATCTCTTATAACTTTCATTGAATTGATAATTTACTAATTGAATATATAATTTACAAAAGGAGACCATAAGAAAAATGAAACAATGAATTGGCTTGAATGTTTTAAAGAATTCACATGCGTATTGTTATTTCCAATCTCGATTCAACGGTAAAAGATTTCCATTCCGATTGAATATTTACCGAAAAGCTTATATGCTATTGAAGATTGATCAAAGTCGACAGCCGCAGTGAACATTAATCTCCAGCAATAAGAGTCATACGCTTATGATTGCGCGCTCAGCCAATCATTCGGCACGAATCAATACACACCATCCGATTTCATCCCTCGCGTTCGTGGTAGACAGATAAGATTCGCGGTTCATATAGGAAACGCGATATACATGGAGCAGAGGCTATACACGCCACGTGCGACGCATCGCATATCGAAGAGACGCGATATATCGTATATACAATGAGGTACTCACCACATAGCCTGGACGGAGACCGGCTTAAAGATGTGCTGACAGCCGCAGACGCTGACGCTGAAGCCCCTGTAACAGAGAACAAAAGTAGCGGAAGTTAGCGAGAGGAACACAGATACGAGCGATCGAGTTCGTCGATCGTGCGCTTGTATTATATACATATTGATTACGTCACGGCTCTTTATCCCCAGTTGACTGTGCAGCCGTTTAAAAAAAAAAAGTGGAAACGAGGAAGTGCGCATTGGCGAGGGTTTTTTTCGACGCAAACGGATAAATTGAATAAATTTAGGTTCGAGAGTTCGCTGATTCCTGGTTACATTGATTTTGCTGAAATTCCACGCTATATCTTTCGTAGTAGTGAATTATGGTTATTATAGACGACGGTCTGTTCGCATGTATTACTTTTACTATAGAGGGAATATTGCTGGACCTTTCTATAACTTTAATTTTGCTTTCTTCCTATATTCGGTACGAAACAATGTTTTCTAATGCAAATTACATGTGTAAGGTAACTTGAAAGAAACTGCGAGTAATTGTTTACACTCGGTTGTGGTATTCGGAAAATATTTCGATTCGAAAGCTGCGCTCATATACATATACACTTTAAGGCGGTATGAAGATATCGATTCGATCCTTTAAGAAAGACGCGTGGCCGCACTTGAATTATTCATACGTATATAAATCGTATTGTTTGTTTCTATATGGCTTAAAGAAAGTTACTTTATATGAATACGATTTGAATTCATTTTTGTGTATACACTTTCTATTCAAACTCTTTTTTTTTTGTTCGAAATATCTCTTTTATTATTGTCTCAGAACGAGTGATTAAAGAGGAAGCACTATCTCTGCAAAGTTTATTAGGTATTCTTGAATAGATAATATTGAAAAATAAGTGGAATAAATCAATTTGTAATAATTACATTTAACCATAACGTAAACACATAAATCATCCATTTCGAAACAATAATCACGGACATCTACGTCTGCCGTTGTGGCACACACACGCACATACACACACGCTACACACCCCACAAAAGTGCACATAAAAATTAATGATAATTGTGCGCGCGGTGCCCCGCACACGTAATAATCCAAGTAAATCTATCCTTACATAAGCTTATAAATACAGACAATCATATCGCACGTAATGCAAGGCGTGCTTGGTCTTTAAAGAAAAAGAAAAAGAAAATGAAAATCTCGATTACTCGGATCGATAATGTATATAGGCTCTGCGGAACGGCTTAATTTAGAAGAGGTCGCGAGATCCGAAGCAGACATCTAGAAAGTACATCGGTCGGCGCGAGCGGACAAACAAAAAGTCGTGTGTGTGTGTGTGTGTGTGTGTGCTGCATGTGTACACAGTAAGATTACACTGGTTATGGGCGGCGGCGGTGGCGGCACGCGAGACCAGACCATAGGCCGCGACTTTTGTATTTGTTCGCGCGCCGCGCGCGCTAGTGATTTGCAGCGTGCAAACGGCGCGACGCTGTAATTATACTAATTCAACCCTCGGCGAAATCGATAGGATCGCAGCTGTACACGGGTTTACTACTACTATAATAGCGAAAGATCACCCGAGGGTGTGTACTTTGGGATTTTAATGGAATTTAATGCTCGGGAAAAGGAACGAGCGAGCAATGTATGCTGCTTTATGTATCGCTGTTTGCCTATTATATCTGCTACTTATTGAAGTGAGCGTACCTAATGTTCCTTTTTATGTCATATAGCGTAGCTGTCATTATCTTTGCATGAACTTTATATCTGATTATGAGATGAATTCTTATATTTTGTTTTTTTTTTGTATTTCCTTCTTTTTTTTTTAAATTATTGGATGTGAAAAAAGATATACTGTTGAAAAAATTACTATTGAAAAAATTCAGTTAGTTTCTTGGGTAATCTTGAAATGTTAACATAACTCCGTAATTACGATTTATATAATAATTCTCTCATGAATATTAAATTTATCAATCAATAACTTCTACTTTCACTCTGTACTCTTAAAGTATAATTAACTTGAAATATTTCGAAAGAAGTGCAGAGTAATTACTCTCTGAATCATTAATAATGAATTCAAAGGACAGTTCATTCAATCACAGGCCAATTAATATCTCTGCAGAAACAATTTGAAAACAAAGCGCGCACTTCTGATCCTCGAAAGGAAACAATGTCAGGCGCGAAGGCGAGGCACCGAAAAAAGCTCTCCTCTCCTCGCTCAACACCTGCAGCTCTCTCTCGCAGCCGCACCTCGTGTATATTTATACACGCACGTGGGCTCCGGTGAGAGGAAGAGGGGGGGAGGAAGAGAGAGAGAGAGCAGATCGACGAGGTTTAGTGAGGCCCGAGCCTCTCGAAAAGGACCAACGGGGCACAACACACATGTATAATATAACGTACCCGTGAACGCGCTACACGTAAGAGGAGCTTGGCCGCCAAGAAAGAGAGAGAGGGAGAAAGAGGGGGGGGGGGAGGAGGGTCATTGACATCGCAGGAACGCAAACTGCACGGCACTTGCTCATTTTCTTCCTCTCTTTAACCTGGCTCTCTTCTTTGTCTATTGCTCGACTCTACGTTCGACATTCTTTACGCTGTGTGCCTGTTGTTGCTGCTACTGCTGTTGCTTCTTCTATCCTCGCTTGTCTAGTTCATATGACCCAAGAGGTCCCGTCCCTCCGAATTTAAGAAGATTTCGTAATTATGGGTGCAGAAGAGCCATTACATCTGTCTTATGAATGAAAAGAGATTTTCAAACGTCAAACGGTTTATAAAGACTCAATAATAAAGATTGTGTAAATTACTGATAATGAAAGTGAGCTTTACCTTCATTTTATTTATTAAGCGAGTTTAAGTATTATTGTTTGCTTATACATGCTAAAACAATTAAGTAATTTGTTTGAATTATTGATGATAAAGTTGTTAAAAAAATTGGAAGAAATTGGTTGAATTGAAACGAATTTACGTAGAATTAGAATTTATGTAATTGCCTTATATATATCTAACTCGTACTACTTGTACTTTGAGATCACTTAAAATTACTCAATTGATTGTACCGGAAATATATTCAATTTTTTTAACGGCTTCCCAGCAGTTGTAACTTCGCTTTTTAGTCAGTACAATTGAAAATTTATATTCATTTAAAACAGTAATTGTCATCAAATTCTCAATAACAATTGAACCACTATCACAAATGATGTCAATTATAATCATTAACTATATGGCATTCTAAAAATATCATACAATAACTTTTATCCAATTAAAATCTTCCATAAACGTATCATAAGTAAAAGTAATAACTGTTATCAACGTCGTTTCAGTCGAGACCATTTTTAAAACTCAAGAAGTGAGAGATCACTCACAAGGAGTGATTCATCATTCTTTGGGATTTAGAGAGAAAGAGAGAGAGAGAGTGTGAGTGTGTGTGTGCACATATAGGAATGCATTCTTCGTGAAACATTTGACGGGGACCGGCCAAGTTGTGTCGCGGGTATCGAGCGTTCACTTCCTATATAATGCTTTTTCTATTATGAATAGAGCTAGCGAGTGAAAGTCCATTGTTCGCTTTCTTTTTTAAGCTTGTGGGCCTAAATTGGGTCGTCTAATCTCGTAACGTACGAGTATACAGGCTGTCTAGCTTTTCACGGAAAAATATATAACTATGACTTATAATACACGCTCTGGAATCGTTTTATCAATCATATTGTACTCCCGACAACGCGGTTTGCCGCGACCAACGTGAAAATAAGTATAAGCTTTAAGGAGTGAAATTATCAAAGAGGAGAAACGTCCAGCCAGCGAGCAACGAAATACGTACGTGAAAAGCCAAAAAGGGAAGCGAGTCAGCTCGATCAGAAATCTCAGCCTCGGCCGATCCTCTCGAATTTCCCATTGTACGGTGCGAGCGTGTGCAGATACATACCGGGGCGCGGACTCAAGGGACCCGTTTCGCCGCTGCACGTATAATACAAAGGCGCGAATAGACGCGTGCGCGTTATCTCGTATTCCGAGCGAGCGAGCGACGCGCGCGTATAAGCCCAAGCGATTTATTATACGGTAGCGCTCTCGCTCCATTTGCCTGTTTCCGTTTTCGCGCCTGACGCTATGCGCGCGGACGCGACCATTCCCTCTTGGCGTGTACATAATGCAAAGTGTCTGACTTTTTCTTTTCTTTCGTCGCTCGCACTCTAGGGCTGCTTTCCAAGATGATAATTGCTCGCACTTTTTCCCGGGTGGCACGAGTAGGAGGCGAATTAAGCTGCGCTTGGGCTTTTTGAGGGTTTCGAAAGTGTAATGTACAGAATTGTAGCATTACGTATAATGATGGCTATTTCTTTTGAACCTTGTGGCTGCTTGAAAAAGTGCATCCAGTACGAGGAAAAAAATGTTGTATTGCGAATACAAATATAAATATCGGAATTTCAAGGCCGAAGCGGTATATAAAATCGATTTTAAGACGTGTGCCTGAGAACAAATAAACACTCTCCGAGACAAAACAAAGATTTGCGCCCATTCCAGGTCAGTCGAAAGGAAAAAAAAACTGAGTCAGGGAGTATACAGTTTGGTTTTTAACTGCGATGTAATACACACATATACACACACACACACACACACATTTTTACGAGACACTTAGCTTCGCTTTCTCACTGCAATTCCCATTGTAGCACAGCTGGGGTATATACATGCATATAGCGCGAGTCTCTCTTGTTCCTGGCGTCGCGGCGCGCGTGAGAGACAAACGACTTTTCGCGGGGCGCCCTTTCGAGCCTTTTGCCATGGGTCGAGTAGCGGTGCGCGCGCGCCAGGCCGCAGCCGCAAGAACGCAATCGTCTCTCTCTCTCTCTCTCTCTCTCTCTCTCTCTCTGGTCGTTATATTCTTTAGGCGGTGCACGCGCGTACAGTTTCAGAAGAGCGTTGAAAAGGAGAGGAGAGAGGGAGAGAAAAAGGGCGACCGAGAAGGAGGAGAAGGAAAAAAAATCATTTCAAAGGCCGCAATTGCGTTACTGTTACTTTTAACTGTAAAGTATGGAATATATAATAATATTCTGGACTGTGCGTTAGAAAAAGCGTGCATGACCACGGGCACATACATATTTTAACGGCCCATTTTTCAACGGCGTCATGGTAATTATTGTTTGAACAATAGACTGCTCGATGCTTTTTTTCGAACTTCATTACACGCTGAGCTAGTTTAGAGTCGTAACTTTAATTTGTCATGCAGTAATTACTTTAAATGCATACACTTTGCACTTATTAAGCATGTTTATTCAAATTATATTATCTGGGAAGCTTCGAACAGACTTGAAAAATCGAATTGTACTGCAGAGTTTCTGATTATGAAACAAATTATCTTGTGCAACTGTTTTGAAGCGAAGATTCCGTCCATGTAAGTAAATCGTTAGCGGCATATTTTTACTCTCGGTGAAGCCATGGCACGTTAATAATACAGCGAATCGCATAGCTTCTTTATAGTTAATAAACGTCAACGCTTAATGTATCTCCCACTCTACGCTGTTTTCATTCAATTCAGAATTCAACTTTTACTTTTACAATAATTAAAGATTTTTTTCATTTTAATGGCACCACTGCGATTGCATTCTCTCGGATGCGAGTTCAACTATTATTACCGCGGCAAGAACAATCCTAGCGATAAACAACGTAATCTTTGGTTCAGACTGTACGACCAATGCGCACAGAGAGTTATACACGGCTCGTGTGTGTTGGGTTTGAACTCGAACGTGCGAGCGCGTGGCTTATGCAACTCTCTTCCTCGCTGTCTCTGTCTCTCCTTGACTTGCTGCACGCAGCACAGCGCAAAGGCTGCACAGAAGAAGACGCGATTTTCTTCTTCTTCTCTTTTACTTTCTGACGCTTTAATGACTTGCATCCTGCCGGTCGCCGCGGCGAAGACGGAGAAGAAGAAGAAAAAAAAAAGGACGACTCGCTTCGCGCGGTGAATCACGTCGCTGCGCGTGTACGACAACAACAACTCTATGGCGCTCTCTTGGGTAAAATGTACTCGCGCGCGATTACGAGCAGAGTTGAAGAGAGAGACAGAGAGAGAGAGAGAGAGATGATTTTCAATTTTCTAATCAAGCAGCATTGCGCAAGCATACGCTCGCGTTGTCGTCGTCGTAGTCGTCGTGGCACGGAAACTTGAGTTGAGATTTTGTTGCTTTCAAGTGGTTAAACTGCTGCTGCTGCTGCTGCCGATGCTGTTGTTGGTCGGTGTTATTGTGCTTGTTTGTGGCGTAATGGGGCTCGAGCTTCTTTATTTCGCGGACTGAATGCCCGGCGAGCATTGAGTGTGCGCGAATGGAAGCCTCGCGAGTTCAACATATAAACATATACATATAATACATTGTCAGCTTTTGCGGGAATTGAACAAAAGAATTTTATTTTTAATGACTTTTAAAGCAAGGTTATAATATACCGTTCGACATTTTCAAATGATCGCAATCAATATAGTTTTTATTAAAATCGTTCGTGTAACAATTACTTTATAGGCATTAAGAAATATTGCATCCTTACGTGCATATAAAAGACAAAATAATATATTTTCCATTAATGGTAGATACAAGGATGACTCCGCGAGTACCGGCAGCTGTGCCAGCCTTTGCGAAATTAAACGTCTCGGAGTTAACCGTTTCATTTTGAATTTATTCCAGAGCTCGAGTGCTCGTAATTTAATAACCAGCTACTACTTCGCTTTAATGCAAAATTTGTAAGCGGCATGTTTCTCACAAAATGAATGTGAATTGCTAATAACATCGAATATTAACATATTGTACCCCGTCTAATGTTTAACGTGCAATATAAATAGACATTGCGATTCTGTTTCGTCTTTTTCAGTTATTCATTTTAGAAATCAACAAAATATCCATCAAAACAAATTCTAGTCTCATTATCGTAGCCGAGATACTTCAATTTCGAACGTGTGTTATTTACTGTAAACCATAGATTTATCGAATAAACATGAATCATTCTTACAATTTCGCGCGCGCAAAAAATCTTTCTGTATAAAGCCTGCACACAAGATCAGATTTTTCTAATCTCATTCTCGCGTCCATTCACAGCTGCATCACAGTCAATGAAAACATTCCGCGACGTTGAACGCGCAAACAAACAACTTTCTAACGCATCGACGATCATCGCAGACATTTTTTCCAGCACTTAACAAGCATTCGTTAAATATATATATATATATATACACGAACAAAATCAACGAGCATAAAAACGGTTCATCGAGCTTCACTATGAGAGCGGATCGAGAAAAGGGAGAAAGTGACGCGAGCGAGCACGTGGATATATAGTAGTCGAGCTAATCTGGGAACCCGACTGAAATAAAAAAAAAAAGAATCGCGAACGTGCCGTCGATCTGTCGATATTCCGCGAGAGCCGAACGAGTCGAGGAATCGTCTCCCTTTCTCTCTTTCTTAAAAGCTAGACTCTCCGGTTTCCGAATCCTACGGATTTTATAGCTTTCCGCACGATTGCCTATGTACGATATTGAAGATCTGGCAGCGGGATTGCAACGGGGAAAAACTGACTTTATATTGGAAACGGATGTGGCATTTGCATGGGAATACAGATAAAACACAATCTACTTTGGTAGTAAAAGCATCATTTTAAATTCACATTCGTATCTATCTAAGTTGCTATGATATGGCCGTTTTGAAATTAATCACCATGAAATACGTATCGATATTCCGATTGCATTAAAATGAATATTTTATACTTATATATTTATCACTTGTAGTAAAACACTGTTTTCTTTTTAGAACTAAAATAAAAACAGTCACGCAATATAGCAATTGAAGGTTCTTATCCATGTAAAATCGCACTTACAATTATTGTTAGAATGAGCAAAAAAAAGGCCTCAGAAATCAACGCACCACCCCCCAAAACTTCCATTGCTAAAGTTGGACTTATCGCCTCGGAGATCCGTCGCATGGGCGTTCCCACGATCGACGCGAGTCGTCGTCGTCGCCACCACCAGCGCACGTACAAAAAAGGGGGCAGTTTTCAGTGCGCGTCGCAGTGATCGTCGTACAGTGCTAAAACCACCGACGCTGTCAGCGCTACGTGTAATTGCCGTCGAGGTCGTCAATGTCACGCGACTGCAGCAAAACTCCTAGACGAGTACATTATGTACACCTATACCTATATCGGTCGTAGGTAATTAAAGCGTTCGCGCATGGCGCGCGCTCTGTGTCATTGCCGATTTTTATGGGATCGAAAGCATAATTTTTCTTTTATCGCCCCGCTGCAATCCGTTATTAGCTTTTTCTCTCGTTCGGAGCTGACCGCGACTGCCGCTTACATCGCGAAAAAAAAAACCCTTTTCCAGCCATTTTACGAGCTATGCGCTCTACTTTTTGCGATTGTTCCGTGATGAAAATGAATGTATGTCGCAGCGAATGTAGTTTGAAGATATATATACGTTTTGTGTATTATTGGACGTACGAAGTGGTACGTGCGGTTGAAAGTTTTAATAAGCGAGTCTGTTGGAAAAGGTTCTAGTTTGAAGAGTTTCCAAATAATTGGGTCGATAAAAAAGGTTAATAGAAAGTATAATTAAAATATTTAATTATTTTGTACATAGTCAATTTCATATAACATGAAAATAATGAATAATGCTTCCTGATATCTCTATGGTATTTCAAGATCTTTAGCGACGCCCTGCACGCACGCTTACAAAAAAAAGGTTTATTTCTCAAAAGACGAGAGAAAAAATGCAAGCAAGCCAGCAATTATCATCAGGCAAGCTCATCACGACGTCCGAATGAATCTTCCCACGAAATATTAAAAATCCGTATCACGTCCGCGATCAGGATCCCCGTTACTCGCCAAAGGAGCGAGTCGTCGCATTAAAAGTTACAGGGAATCACGACCGACTGATCTCCGCGGACGAGTCTAGTCTCTTCTTCTTCTTCCTTTTTTATTCGAGTCCGGCTGGGCAATTAATCGGGCTCGGACTATCGGGACAGGATGCGCGCGGCGCATTCAAATTTTTGTAGTCTCAGCAGCCGTTGATAGCCGTGCACGCGCGCGCCGATCGTTGACTACCCCGTCCCTGCGGCTCGCACTTCCTCTTTATGTAATAGACGCGAGAGAGAACGGGAAACTTACCCATCGCCGTCGAGAGTGATCTTGGTGTCGGCGAGGACGCGGAGAACGAGTCCGACGGTGGCGCGGTCGTTGCAGTCGATGCCGAGTAGGCAGCTCTCCTCCGCGTCCTGGCGACCCGTGCACGACACTACCACGAGGTAGCGCGTTCTGCCCGGGTGGACCGACTCCAGCTTCACAGCCTGAAACAAGGAAACATTACAGTGTTAGATTGTGCGGTGTATTGATTTGATTTTTCTTGTCCTGTAAACTTATTCATTGATTCGTGATATTTTAAGCTGTATGAAATCGAGGAATGAGTAAGTTGATAATTAATCGAGACATAAGTCTATTTGCTTTAATGAAATCACCTGCATTTTTTTTCGAGATGATCTAAATAAAAATATAAATGAAAATTTCACAAGTTTCATTTTTAAAGTATGATAAGATTAATGCTATATATATTATATTTTTATTTTAATAAGGGAATCTGATAAGGCACTGGAAGAGACTGTGAGGCACAACCCTTCCTATGCTCTACGTTTATTCAATTTTAAAGATAATATTAACATGAAAAATGTTTATATCCCAAGCCCGAGGCACTTAAAAAGGTTCAAACTGAAACTCAAGCATCCTTAATAACCGCCTTATATACAGTGTGAAAATGTAAGCCATATATAACGCGCATATACGAGGCTTAATTAAAACGAAAAATCTACATCGGTCCCGGGAATCTCGGCCAATCCTC
Source organism: Megastigmus dorsalis (assembly GCA_900490025.1). Taxonomy (NCBI): domain Eukaryota; kingdom Metazoa; phylum Arthropoda; class Insecta; order Hymenoptera; family Megastigmidae; genus Megastigmus; species Megastigmus dorsalis. The sequence goes on along the minus strand of UELU01138442.1, from coordinate 30,378 downwards.
TTAACGATAGCGCACTGGGAAATCGAGCGCTTATCACCCGGAGCAAAAGGCGCACTGCACGCGCTTAGCTTCCGCGGCTAACGACGTCGTTAGGAATCGGAGGAGGAGGGAGAGGGTAAACAAACTGTGCACCAGCTCGCATCGGCAGCAGCAGCGGGACTAAATTTTCTCTACTGGCTACTCCTCTCTGCGGTGCAAAACCACGCTATATAGACTCGCGCTGAGTTGGCTGCAACAGCACAGCGGCCCCGCGCGAGCGCGCGCGCAATCGTCATAAATCAGTCAACGGCGAAAAGAGCGAGAGAGCGCGGGAGAGTCTATATAGGCAAGAGCATCGCTCTCTCGCGCGATCCGTCGGTAAATCAAGATTCAAATCGTCCCGGCCAAGGGAAGAGAGAGAGAGAGAGAGAGAGAGAGAGACGAGAGCTGAGAATCGGTTCTTTTGCTGTCTCAAAGGCTACCGCGTGTGTGCACTTCCGCGCTGCTACTGCGCACGTTTCTTCTTTCCCTTTCGTTTTTTTCTCTCTCTCTCTTTCTCTCTCTCTTTCTCTCCTCTCTCGCGTGATTCTTTCCTCGTCTTGTGGCGATGCGCGCGGAATTCGCGTGTATATGTATATATACGCGTGCAGAAGCAGTAGCAGCCGATCGTATTATCGTTGGAGGAGAGCTGCTGCCGTGTATATAACCCGGCATCTTCACTTCCTCGTGTGTGTACAGTATACATATACGTATACCGCGCTTATTGCGCGAACGCCTGGGCTCTGGATGATGAATGTTTGTTTTATTATATGTATATGCGTGCACAGTGCGAGCGCGGGACAGCGAGTGCAGGCGGCCAGGACTTAATTCGCTGTTGTCTGGTATGTCTCTTTTCTCTCTCTTTCTCTTCTTCTCGTGCAAGTTCCACGCGGAGGTATACGAGAGCTGCGAGAGGACATTTATTCGAGACTCTCTTTTTTTTCGAGGGTAAATATTTTTTAATCACTGTCAGTTTTAATGAGGAAATGTTTAGATGTGTGCGGTCTTTGCGACTTTCGCGACTGGATGACGATGAGGTATTACGGTGTAGATTCGCACACGGCTAAACGACAATTTTACCTAGTTAGAGATTGAGAAACGTAATTGTATAAAAAAAGGAAACTTTTCGAGATGAGATAAAGAAGCTAGAAAAGAAATTTTTTATGAAAGCATGTTTCTGTGTTATAGTCTTAACGAGTTTTGAAATAAATATACAGTATCGCTCAATTTAGAAACAAAGCTATTCCAGTAAGAGACATTCTACTACACATTCTGTAGGGATAAAGCATTCGTCAATTGCAAATTACATAAATAACTTGCAGAGTCGACTGTAACTAAACAATTTTTGTATTGTGCAATTAACGCAATTTACTTTCATAAATAATTCATAATTCCTCAATCGGTTCACTGCAAGTATCATTTTAAACTTTCGGAACGCAAGAATTATCCGTCCACGCAATCTCAACAGCGAAATTCGCACGCGTTTCCCAAAAGCCCATAGCACTCAAGCAAACAAGCGAAATAGTCCGATGAAGAAAAAGAACCACGAGAAAAATACACGTGCAATCGACTGCACGTTCGCGGAGTCGCCGTACATGCGCGTATAGCAATTAGCCATCGCGAGAGCAATATCGAGTGCATTGACCAGTTTTACACTCGCTCCTATATACGAGTTTACACGAGAACCGAGAAGTGCGAGAGAGAAGGAAAGGAAGGAAAAGGAAGAGCTACACGCGCGCGCGCGCGCGAAATGATATACATCTGAAACGCGCGGCATCGGCGGCGGCCTAACACGCACACTCGATGCGCGCGTGCGGAAGTGCTCGATCTTGCGTAAGCGGAAAATATTTGACAAGATCGCGTATACTTTCTGAACGGTCCGACTCTCTCAACTGTACTCGCGTAGATCTGCGTATTATACGTATGTAATATGTATGGCATCGTAGTCGCCTAGGGTCGGTTATGAGCGTAAATCAAGCAGTCGCCGAGTTTTCCGGCACTTTTTACTGCTTCGATCAATGTGCGCGAGCTTCGTGCAGGCGCGGCGCGCAAGGCCTGGGAAAAAAATCCACCCGCGGAACCGTATATAGCATGCAAATGAAGAAATATAAATGTAGGGCTTTTAAATATGTGGCGCGACGGTTGCGCAATTACGGTATAATTTCGCGTCGAAGCGCGCGCGCGCGCGGCGGCATTAACGAAAGTTTCGGTTTGCGAAACCGAATATCTGGGCATATTTTTTTTCCTCCAGCGCCACTGGGATCTTTTACGCGAGTTACCGTGTTTTCATCAGTCGTATACTACAGTTTTTTTGCTTCTTTTTTTTTTGGGGCTGGATGGAATCGATAATAATTAAGTAACTGAACTCGTTAATGGCGAGTAATTTAGTTAGGGAGCGCTGATGGGACCCGCCGAATAAAGTGATTATTTTTTCGGCTGGATAAAGTTGTGACGTAACTGTGGTAACGTTATCTTCGCGATACTTGATAGTGACTTTTATACACTATAAACTCTACTTTATATTCATTACGAGTGATATCAACTTAATTTATTGGATTTAAGTGCAGGTTATTAGTCGTATCAGAGAGACGTGAAAGAAAAACTGCAACTGTGTATTATATGTTATAGACGATGATAATGAAAAGTTCGTAAATCTGTAAATGCTATTTAAGGATGATGAATAGTGAAATCAAGATTTAAATACGTGATTTTGAAACATTTTATTAACGTGACTCATGCGAATAACCAGTTTCTTCTTGTTTTTGCCAATAATGCGTATATATATGCCGCTGTATATACGAAACGCTCGTAAGTATATTTTCGAAAAAACTGCAGAATTTTCCACCTGCAAAATGCGCGAGCTCGCGTATAATAAAAATGGCGAACGATAAACTGGTTTAAAACCGCCGCAGTCGTTGGCAAAACCTTTCGAACGCGAATACACGCCAGTATAAAATCACATTTACCAGCGTCCCACTCGTAAAACCCCCGTCGACCCTATAATATATACATCCAACCAATCCAAAAATCAATACTACCCGCTACGACCCATCAATAAGCCTTTATCGTCCTCCCAGCGCAAAACAGCATCCGCGCGGAGTACGATTAAATACTCTACCCCCTATCAGCCTGCAATAATTACTAAGGTAAAAAAAAGGTGAATTTACGAGTGCAAAAGCGCGAAATTACGAGACGAGCGAATATCCCGACATCGCACCGTATGACCTCGATGATGCCTACGCACGCGCTGCATCTTCTAGTCGTCGTCGTCGTCGTTGGAAAGTGCACGGAGAGTCAAGAAACCCAGCCGGAAGAGGCGTTTGTAAGAGAGAGAGAGAGAAAGAGAGGGATCATACTGCTCTCCTCCAAGACCAGTAGTATAGCAGTGAGAGACGAGGCGATCAGCGCTTGCAAGAGAGTGGACCGGTCTCCTACATATACAGTACACGAGAAGCGGATGCGAAAAGGAGCTGCTGCTGCTCTTGGAGGAGACCAGCGCGAGCGAGAGATTTATTAATAGCGATGTGTAGGAGACCTTTTTACGGGCTTCTTTATCTACCGGGTTCGGACTCGTGCGTGTGTGCGCACTTTGCCTTCTGCGCTTGATTGGACCTTAGAGAGGATATTTTCTTGCCCCGCGTGAGCTGTATACGTTGGCAGATACGATAGAGAGCTATCTTTTTATGCGCATATATATATACATACGAATACGCTTCGATGAGGATAGCTTACTTGCGAAACCAGAAATCGTCGCAGCTCAAGTGCTTCGAGATACCAAAATGTCTGGTGTGTGCCGTGTTTTATATACAGTGATTTTTCCCTCGTGGACCGCATACATGCAACCGTATTGATTTCGCGCAAAGATCGATCAGAGCGTATTATACCGAAGAGAGTAATTGAGTTTTCAAAAATCATGCGTGTAAAACGCACTTTCGTTGCTCTCGCGCTACACACGCACACACACACACACACACGCCCAACCATCCTAATGAGGATATCGTTATATACGAGCAACAATTATATATCCACTGCCTCGTAAAGCGAGCTCCTATCGTACACAGGCAACAAAATCGAAAACTAATTTAAAATGCGATCGGTCGCTCAATCTCTAGCCGATCGGGACGTAAAGATCTCTCTTATATAGACGCCATTAATTAAAGGCAAAGTGGAAAAAAGTACGCTACGTCCGCGTCGCATTATCGAGACAGAGAGAGAGAGAGAGAGAGAGAGAGAGAGAGAGAGAGACCCTCGCGTAAAAAGAACGTACGTATATAACCGTATTTGTAATAAGCAATCGTTGCCGTTAATTTATAGACCTCCCTCTCCCTCTGTCTCTCTCTCTTGCGCGCGAGCGCGCGAATATTCTACTATATAGTCGGGGTCAATATGAGCTGCCTTGTTTTCCAGTCACGATACAATCGCCACCGTTGTGAATTATAAGGAGAGCCGTGGCTGCTGCGCTGCTGCTGCTGCCGAGAGAGAGAGAGAGAGAGAGAGAGAGAGAGTCAATACTGCACGAGAGCACATGCACATAAGTGTAACAATGAATGTCACGATAAATTATTGGCTGCTCCTACTGATAATAAACCGTTC